>JARSSU010046171.1:0-19775 GCA_029619165.1 Eurosta solidaginis
TCTGTTCCCTATATATTTCTTATCTTATACAGCGCATTATTTGGAGATTACGAATGGGATAAGATTATTGTTCAGCCCCATTCATGAAAGGTATGAAGTCTTCGGCACAGCCGAAGACAATCCCATCCTTACTTGTTGTTATTGATATTAGAGAAAAATTGCAAAGTTTACAAACGGCGATGGTTACTAGGACATGTTTCTGAATTTCACTTCTTCATCATCTAGCTTCTCGGGAGAAGTCGAATCTCCAACTGTATCGCAACGAAATTATTAATAAAGTCGTATCTTAGGAGGCCGGTTAAAAAAGAATTTATTTATTTATTTATTTAATTAATTTATGTACAGCTAAGACTTATTAGTCTTTTATATGTATGTACATCAATAGACCGATAAAATATTCTTATGTTACTAGTAAAAACTAAAAAACAAGAAAGAACATAATATACTGTAAAGCTTAATACTAATAAAGTTACAATTTTTAAACTAAAACAGAAGATAATATTGATGTTTTAGAAATTTAGGTTGGAAATGAGAGGAAGATAGGGGAAAAAGAAGTGATAAGAAGTTAATTGTAGTTAAGAAGCAAGCCCCGCACCAATGTCGCAAAAATATTGTGCTATTTGTGTTTTGAAGTTACTTCTATTCAGTCGAGCTTTAACACTTTCTGGAATCATGTTCCACATTTTTACGGCGCTAATGAAGAATAGTCGGCTGGACGTTAGTGAATTATACCTGGGAATTATCAGTTTGTTAAGTCTCTGAGATCTGGCTAGTTGCAGCTTGTCATACAAATATTTAGGGGTTTCCACTGTAACAACTTGTGCATAAAGATACAGTTCCTTGCGGCCAGATATTGCATAATGCTGCAGCCCAGAATTTTATCACGCCATGGAGATATATGAGCATAACGGCTTATGCCAAATACATACCTTGTTAATTATTCAAAGCTAAATTTACCTTATTGACACATTGCGAATCTAGTTTGCTGTAAACGAGTTCCGCATATGTAAAATGTGGCAAAATTAGCTGCATAGCGAGTTTTCGAAGTGTTTCCTGTGGCGTAAATACTGCAGAAATCCTTAACCTACGCAAAGTTACATAAACATTACTTACCAATTTGTTAACATGATCACAAAAGATTAGCTTATTATTTATTATAAATCCAAGGTTTTTCGTTTTGTCAGTAGTCGCGAGGGTAGTTGTGCCGATGAAAAACGGCGGGATATTATTGGGATCAAATTCATTTTTATATATATGCATGGTTTACGATTTGCCTGCATTTAAACATAATCCATTCTTCTGAGCCCAGGAAAATATAGCAGATAAATCGCTATTCACTTTAGAGCATAAGTCTTCTACGAGACCAATTCGCATGAACACCCACAAATTTGCACACAGAAAACACATCATTAACTAACATACTAAATAAAAGCGGAACAAGGATTGATCCCTGTGGGACACCAGCTTTGATAGGCTTGAACTGTGATGATTTAGTGATACCTTTGACTTTCTGAATATTCCTATGAGATAGCTTGATATAAGTTTATTTGAGAATTCAGAGAATCCAAAAAAGTGGCTGAGTTTCCAACAAAAAAGGGTATGGTTAACTGAGTCGAAAGCTTTAGAGAAATCTAAGAGGCAGATAATTGTAAGATCTCCAATATCACATCGCACTCTAATATCGTCTATAATTTTCAGCATAGCAGTAGCGCAACTATGCTTGGGTCTAAATCCAGACTGCAATTGGGAAAGCAAGTTATTTTGTTGAACGTGTACCGCGATTTGGCTGGCCATGAAACGTTCGCAGACCTTAGAAAAAGCTGGTAAGATACTAATAGGCCTATAGTCACAAGGGCTGGACGCAAGGGATTTTTTTGGTATTGGCAAAATAACTTCCTTTTTCCGGGCATCCGGAAAGCAGGCAGTTGTGAAACAGTGGTTAATTGTATGTGTCAAAGCACTTATAATAAAGGGGAGTACAATTTTTACAAAATTTATGTATATCCCATCATTTCCAACTGCCTCGGACTTAATGGCCATAATAGAACTTTCAACATCATGTTCACTAATGCAATTGAACTCAAATGGATTTACACCTACAGTACGCATACACATTTTATCAGTGACAGTTACGTTGGTGCACGTTGCCGAACGTATAAAAAAGTCATTTAGGCAATCAGGGTCAATTTCGCATAAGTCATTATTTTTATCATGTATGTGCAGCTTTTTAAGGTTACTCCACAGCTTCTTAGATGAGAGGGAAGGATTTAATTTTTGTTGGCAGTACCATTTCTTCGCTTGCCTGATAACAGTTGTTGCTGTATTTCGGGCAACTTTATATTCACGCCAAGTTGTATCTGAGTTCGACCTCCTCCATTTGGCATGGAACTTGTTACGTTGCGGCCACCGTGGTGTGATGGTAGCGTGCTCCGCCTATCACACCGTATGCCCTGGGTTCAACTCCCGGGCAAAGCAACATCAAAAATTTTAGAAATAAGATTTTTCAATTAGAAGAAAATTTTTCTAAGCGGGGTCGCCCCTCGGCAGTGTCTGGCAAGCGCTCCGATTGTATTTCTGCCATGAAAAGCTCTCAGTGACAACTCATCTGCCTTGCAGATGCCGTTCGGAGTCGGCATAAAACATGTAGGTCCCGTCCGGCCAATTTGTAGGGAAAAATCAAGAGGAGCACGACGCAAATTGGGAGAGAAGCTCGGCCTTAGATCTCTTCGGAGGTTATCGCGCCTTACATTTATTTATTTATTTATTTATTTGTTACGTTTCTGAATCGCACCTCGTACTTTTTTATTGAACCATAAGCAATACTCACTAATCACACCAGCTATACGAACAGGGACATGTTTATCAAAGAGGGTAACCAAATTATTATTGAGGAATTCAAGCTTTGTGTCTACAGCCTCGTAGTTCCAACATTCATTCCAATAAATAGAATTAAATTCAGTAAATAAGGCACTAATATTTACAGAACGGAAGTCACGGTATGAGAAAGCAACACCACTAGGACGACGTTCAAACAATACATTAAGACTACAAAAATCAAGTCATGGTCCGATATAATAAAACACGGTTGGTAAAATTTAAGGACAAGTGATAAGTCAGAAATAATGAAATAATCTAAAAGGCTAGGTCTAGCATTACTTGCGTATCTGGTAGGCATTTCTTCATTAACAATGGCTAAACCAGCTCCTGATATTTGATCCCGCAATTTGATACTACTAGAATATCTGTCAAGTAGATTGACATTAAAATAACAACATATAACAAAACATTCATAATTAATAATATACTAGGATAATTCAATGAAGAACCCATATAACAACTGACATTTATTCGCATTGTAAACACAGGAAACAAGTACTTTCGTTATACCGTCTGAAATCTCGGAAATAATAAATTCTGAACTGCAGTTTTCAGATTTTGTAAGAAGTTTAATATCAAGAGATTTCTTGCAATATATGGCTATCCCTCCTCCTTTTTTTTGCGTGCGATCATTTCTCACCACACTATAATTGTTGATGTAACACTGAAGAGCATTGACATGTTCACTGAACCAGGTCTCAGAGATACAGATAATGTCTATTAGTGACTGTTCAAATACTTATCTTACATAATCCATTTTATCAGAGCAAAGGCTGCGTGGATTAAAATGAACAATATTAAGACCGTTCCACTGTTTGCATAATACCTCTAACATTAGCAATAGAATAATATATCAAGAGGAATAAGAAGAGGCTGATGGTAATTATAATTTTACATTACATACAAGTCAGAGGCGAGTAGAAGAGAACAGATAAAATAAGAGAAGTTTACAAAGAAGAAAGAGAAGAGAACTTATGCCAACTTAATAACGAGATTGTAATAAACAATAGAACAAAAGTTAATTGATATACAATAACAATAATCTAAACATTTTAAGCTGTGCCGACAATTTCTTCAATACATCTCTTATCATTCACTAGAATCGCCTCTTCCCCGTCTCTTTTACGAACAACACTTCACCACGTAATGAGAACGCTGCTTTTAAATGTTTCTGCCGTTTAAGGTGAGCAGCATAATGCATGATCTCGCGGATCGCTTTGGAGAGACTTTCAAATATGTCGATATGTGCAGTGCCGTCAACATTGATATCGTTTAAAATTAGTGCTTTTTTCTCTACAGTACAAAGCTGCTGACTTCAATATTTTATTGCGTGCATATGGGGATTGCAGTTTAACAATAATAGGTGAGGTTGTAGGTATCAAAATGTTGCCGCTATTGTTTTTTTGTTTTTTAGCGGAAGATTTCTCTTACTGCTGGCATCTCACTTTGCACCAAATTGCATATGTCAGAGAAGATATCCAAGCAACTCTTACTCACTGCACTGGGTATGCCGTTTATTATTATGTCGGTAGCAACTGTTTCGTTCTCCCGTCTATCCGACTCATTCTTCAGCATTTGTACTTCAGCCTTAAGAGCAGCAATCTCCTCGCATGACGATTCCACAGCAGTCAGCCTCACATCGAAAATGAATGTAATTGAAATTTAGCAGAAGAGGTATGAACTACTGCAATTTAGTTCAATTTCTTTTCACAATTCGTTAACGATTAAATGCTAAACTATTCTCTAGAAGAGACATGAGTCCATATTCTGGGATACCAATTTATGTCTTGTGGAATCCTAAATAGGAAATAAATTAAGTTATATTCGAAGCTTTTTTGACAAAAAAAAATGTTTAAGTTACAACCTTTTAACCGGTCTGCTGAGATACAACTTTATTAACGACTTCGCTCAGTTACGGCCTTATTAAGAAAATGATTGAGATAGATCCTTTTTAACAAAACTTTTAAGTTACTTTCATTCTTTGACGATATGTCGATATGGACAACTTTCTTTATATAAATCAAAAAGGAATGTTATTTTTTTTTAATTTTATTAAAGAACACTTCAAAAACACAAATATTCAGAAACTGGAATTAAACTGAACTCATTACAAAAGTGAAAACTGATTTTATACATTTTAAACATTTTCTTCAAACAAAAGTTAACTACGGTTATTTTTCAAAATTATTTAAGTATATTTTTTAATATTTTTCATTCTATACCAATCTATATCAGATGTACTGATCATTTGTTAACTTCTCCCTCTCTTCAAATCGAAACGTCCTCGATTCGACAAATACTTAAATAATTTTAAATATTCTTAATAACTAAATTGTAAAATATCAATATTTTATTTACATATAAATTTTAAAATGTTCTATATTTAAACTGCTGTTCCAAGATCTTTTTGTACAACATTTTCTAGATATACCTTATTCAGTTTATTACCTAAACGTTTATTTCTCCGTACAAAAACTAGCTCTCCTTCCTTAAGGGTCCTTCTGCTTTTGTTTGGCCTTTTTAAAATATTATTCTGTGCTGAACTTAGTAAAGATTTTATAGAATTCAAATGCTCTTTTGAGAATGAGTTAATTACATCAATAGGTTTCGCTTGTATTACTGAATGAACAGTGTTATTATAATTATATGTTGCTAAGAGAACTAAATCAATAATATCAGTAATATTTCTTTCTATTTTCAAACACCTAGATATTTCAATTATTGTAGAATGTACCCGTTCTATTTGTCCATTACTCTTACTATGATGAGGTGGTATAAAAAATTTATCTATGTCAAAGTAATTCTTTAATATGTTAGTTATTGTATTTGACTAAAACGACTTTTTACTATCAGATACAATAATTTTAGTTTTCCTAAAATGATTTACTAATAAAAACAAGTAAGGAAGGCTAAGTTCGGGTGTAACCGAACATTACATACTCAGTTGAGAGCTATGGAGACAAAATAAGGGAAAATCACCATGTAGGAAAATGAACCTAGGGTAACCCTGGAATGTGGTTGTATGACATGTGTATCAAATGGAAGGTATTAAAGAGTATTTTAAAAGAGAGTAGGCCATAGTTCTATGGATGGACGCCATTTAGGGATATCGCCATAAAGGTGGACCAGGGCTGACTCTACAATTTGCTTGTACGATATAGGTATCAAATGAAAGGTGCTAATGAGTATTTTAAGAGGGAGTGTGCCTTAGTTGTATATGTGAAGGCGTTTTCGAGATATCGCCATAAAGGTGGACCAGCGGTGACTCTAGAATGTGTTTGTATGATATGGGTATCAAATGAAAGGTGTTACTGAGCATTTTAAGAGGCAGTGGGCCTTAGGTCTATAGGTGGACGCCTCTTCGAGATATCGCCATTAAGGTAGGCCAGGGGTCACTCTAGAATGTGTTTGTACGATACGGGTATCAAATGAAAGGTGGTGATGAGTATTTTAAAAGGGAGTTCTATAGGTGGACGCCTTTTCGAGATATCGCCATAAAGGTGGGCCAGGGGTGACTCTAGAATGTGCTTGTACGATATCGGTATCAAATGAAAGGTGTTAGTGAGTATTTTAAAAGGGAATGGGCTTTAGTCCTATAGGTGAACGCCTTTTCGAGATATCGCCATAAAGGTGGACCAGGGGTGACTCTAGAATATGTTTTTCGATATGGGTATCAAATGAAAGGTGCTAATGAGTGTTTTAAAAGGGAGTGATCCTTAGATCCATAGGTGGACGCCGTTTCGAGATATCGCCATAAAGGCGGACCAGGGGTGACTCTAGAATATTTTTGTACGATATGGGTATCAAATGAAAGGTGTTAATGAGTATTTTAAAAGGGCGTGGGGTTTAGTTCTATAGGTGGACGCCTTTTCGAGATATCGCCATAAAGGTGGGCCAGGGGTGACTCTAGAATGTGCTTGTACGATATCGGTATCAAATGAAAGGTGGTAGTGAGTATTTTAAAAGGGAATGGGCCTTAGTTCTATATAGGTGAACGCCTTTTCAAGATATGGCCATAAAGGTGGAACAGGGGTGACTCTAGAATGTTTTTGTACGATATGGGCATCAAATAAAAGGTGTTAATGAGTATTTTAAAAGGCAATGGGCTTTAGTTCTATAGGTGAACGCCATAAAGGTGGACCAGGGGTGACTCTAGAATATGTTTTTACGATATGGGTATCAAATGAAAGGTGCTAATGAGTATTTTAAAAGGGAGTGATCCTTAGTTCCATAGGTGGACGCCGTTTCGAGATATCGCCATAAAGGTGGACCAGGGGTGACTCTAGAATGTGTTTTTACGATATGTGTATCAAATGAAAGGTGTTAATGAGAATGTTAAAAGCGAGTGGGCCTTCGGTGTATAGGTGGACGCCTTTTCGAGATATCGCCATAAAGGTGGACATCAGAATGTTTGTACGATATGGGTATCAAACGAAAGGTGTTACTGAGCATTTTAAAAGGGAGTGGGCCTTAGTTCCATAGGTGGACGCCGTTTCGAGATATCGCCATAAAGGTGTGCCAGGGGTGACTCTAGAATATTTTTGTACGATATGGGTATCAAATTAAAGGTGTTAATGAGTATTTTAAAAGGGCGTGGGGGTTAGTTCTATAGGTTGACGCCTTTTCGAGATATCGCCATAAAGGTGGGCCAGGGGTGACTCTAGAATGTGCTTGTACGATATCGGTATCAAATGAAAGGTGGTAGTGAGTATTTTAAAAGGGAATGGGCCTTAGTTCTATATAGGTGAACGCCTTTTCAAGATATGGCCATAAAGGTGGAACAGGGGTGACTCTAGAATGTTTTGTACGATATGGGCATCAAATGAAAGGTGTTAATGAGTATTTTAAAAGGGAATGGGCTTTAGTTCTATAGGTGAACGCCATAAAGGTGGACCAGGGGTGACTCTAGAATATGTTTTTACGATATGGGTATCAAATGAAAGGTGCTAATGAGTATTTTAAAAGGGAGTGATCCTTAGTTCCATAGGTGGACGCCGTTTCGAGATATCGCCATAAAGGTGGACCAGGGGTGACTCTAGAATGTGTTTTTACGATATGTGTATCAAATGAAAGGTGTTAATGAGAATGTTAAAAGCGAGTGGGCCTTCGGTGTATAGGTGGACGCCTTTTCGAGATATCGCCATAAAGGTGGACATCAGAATGTTTGTACGATATGGGTATCAAACGAAAGGTGTTACTGAGCATTTTAAAAGGGAGTGGGCCTTAGTTCCATAGGTGGACGCCGTTTCGAGATATCGCCATAAAGGTGTGCCAGGGGTGACTCTAGAATATTTTTGTACGATATGGGTATCAAATGAAAGGTGTTAGTGAGTATTTTAAAAGGGAATGGGCCTTAGTTCTATAGGTGAACGCCTTTTCGAGATATGGCCATAAAGGTGGAACAGGGGTGACCCTAGAATGTGTTTGTACGATATGGGCATCAAATTAAAGGTGTTAATGAGTATTTTAAAAGGGAATGGGCTTTAGTTCTATAGGTGAACGCCTTTTCGAGATATCGCCATAAAGGTGGACCAGGGGTGACTCTAGTGTATGTTTTTACGATATGGATATCAAATGAAAGGTGCTAATGAGTATTTTAAAAGGAAGTGATCCTTAGTTCCATAGGTGGACGCCGTTTCGAGATATCGCCATAAAGGTGGACCTGGGGTGACTCTAGAATGTGTTTTTACGATATGTGAATCAAATGAAAGGTGTTAATGAGAATGTTTAAAAGCGAGTGGGCCTTCGGTGTATAGGTGGACGCCTTTTCGAGATATCGCCATAAAGGTGGACCAAGGGTGACTCGAGAATATTTGTACGATATGGGTATCAAACTAAAGGTGTTACTGAGCATTTTAAGAGGGAGTGGGCCTTAGGTCTATAGGTGGACGCCTTTTCGAGATATCGCCATTAAGGTGGGCCAGGGCTGACTCTAGAATGTGTTTGTACGATATGGGTATCAAATGAAAAGTGGTAATGAGTATTTTAAAAGGGAGTAATCCTTAGATCTATAGGTGGACGCCTTTTCGAGATATCGCCATAAAGATGGGCCAGGGGTGGCTCTTGAATGTGTTTGTATGATATGGGTATCAAATTAAAGGTATTGATGAGGATTTTAAAAGCGAGTGGCCCTTAGATGTATATGTGAAGGCTTTTTCGCGATATCGACCAAAATGTGGACCAGGGTGATCCAGAAAATCATCTGTCGGGTACCGCTAATTTATTTATATATGCAATACCACGAACAGTATTCCTGCCAAGATTCCAAGGGCTGTTGATTTCGCCCTGTAGAACTTTTTCATCTTCTTCTACTTAATATGGTAGGTGTCACACCCATTTTACAAAGTTTTTTCTAAAGTTATATCTTGCGTCAATAAACCAATCAAATTACCATGTTTCATCCCTTTTTTCGTATTTTGTATAGAATTATGGCAATTTTTTCATTTTTCGTAATTTTCGATATCGAAAAAGTGGGCGTGGTTATAGTCGGATTTCGGCCATTTTTTATACCAAGATAAAGTGAGTTCAGATAAGTACGTGGACTAAGTTTAGTAAAGATATATCGGTTTTTGCTCAAGTTATCGTGTTAACGACCGAGCGGAAGGACAGACGGTGGACTGTGTATAAAAACTGGGCGTGGCTTCAACCGATTTCGCCCATTTTCACAGAAACAGTTACCGTTATAGAATCTATTCCCCTACCAAATTTAAGGAGGATTGGTAAATTTTTGTTCGACTTATGGCATTAAAAGTATTCTAGACTAAACTAAATGAAAATAGGGCGGAGCCACGCCCATTTTGAAATTTTCTTTTATTTTTGTATTTTGTTGCATCATATCATTACTGGAGTTGAATGCTGACTTAATTTACTTATATACAGCAAGGATATTAAACTTTTTGTTAAAATTTGACTTTTAAAAATTTTTTTTAAAAAGTTGGCGTGTTCTTAATCCGATTTTGCTAATTTTTATTTAGCACATATATAGTAATAGTAGTAACGTTCCTGCCAAATTTCATCATGATATCTTCAACGACTGCCAAATTACAGCTTGCAAAACCTTTAAATTACCTTCTTTTAAAAGTGGGCGGTGCCACGCCCATTGTCCAAAATCTTACCAATTTTCTATTCTGCGTCATAAGTTCAACCCATCTACCAAGTTTCATCGCTTTATCCGTCTTTGGCAATGAATTATCGCATTTTTTCGGTTTTTCGAAATTTTCGATATCGAAAAAGTGGGCGTGGTTATAGTCCGATATCGTTCATTTTAAATAGCGATCTGAGATGAGTGCCCAGGAACCTACATACCAAATTTCATAAGATACCTCAAAATTTACTCAAGTTATCGTGTTAACGGACAGACGGACGGACGGACGGACATGGCTAAATCAAATTTTTTTTCGATACTGATGATTTTGATATATGGAAGTCTATATCTATCTCGATTCCTTTATACCTGTACAAACCAACCGTTATCCAATCAAAGTTAATATACTCTGTGAGCTCTGCTCAACTGAGTATAATAATGCAAATTTTATATCTACTCTTGATCTAGATGAAATAGGTATTATTTGAACAAACTTCGAAAATATATCAATGCACGTTAAAAAATGTTGTTTATCAATTTAAAATATATCAATATGTAAAATTTCTCCTGGGTATTCAGAAATTGGAGTTTCCCATATTTCAGCCTCTGCAGGATGCCTATTATATTTATTCTCTAAGCAAATTCTGCAATTTTTCGTTGTGCTTTTAAGTATATTTTTCATATCCGGGAAGTAATATTTTTCTATTAATTTCTTATAATTTTCCTGTAAAGAACGATGTGCTCTATTATGTTCTATTGTTGCAGTTTCGATTTGATCGTCTTTGTTTATTAAATCTATTACCAACTTTTCAGAGTGTATGAATTTTGTGCCTGAAAAATTTGATGAAAGAATATACTGAATTTTTGCTAAAGTTTCTAATTTGCAACATACTCCATTAACAACGTCTGTATTAAGACAGTACCGAAGTGATTGCAAAAGGTATTCAGCGGTATTGAAATTAATAATATGTCTTGCATAATTTTTATACTCAGTTGAGCAGAGCTCACAGAGTATATTAAGTTTGATTGGATAACGGTTGGTTGTACATATATAAAGGAATCGAGATAGATATAGACTGCCATATATCAAAATAATCAGGATCGAAAAAAAATTTGATTGAGCCATATCCGTCCGTCCGTCCGTTAACACGATAACTTGAGTAAATTTTGAGGTATCTTGATGAAATTTGGTATGTAGGTTCCTGAGCGCTCATCTCAGATCGCTACTTTAAAATGAACGATATCGGACTATAACCACGCCCACTTTTTCAATATCGAACATTTCGGAAAAACAGAAAAATTGCGATAATTCATTACAAAAGACAGATAAAGCGACGAAACTTGGTAGATGAGTTGAACTTACGACGCAGAATGGAAATTAGTAAAATTGTGGACAATGGACGTGGCACCGCCCACTTTTAAAAGAAGGTAATTTAAAATTTTTGCAAGCTGTAATTTGGCAATCGTTGAAGATATCATGATGAAATTTGGCAGGAACGTTACTCCTATTACTAGTCGTTTGAAAGCAGGCAGTCGAATGAAGTATAATGAAGGATTGATGTTCGGAATTTTTTTAAAATTTGCCCTAAATCCTGAATCACAAAGGGGAGTGTAGTTAATTACGAAAATGAAAAAATATACTTAGGTTTTGCTCCTTTTTAGCAGGAGACTTTTATATTAAAAATATAATATACCAACCAAAGTTCATTCTATTACTCATTTAATCTATGGGGTTTCGCATATAATTTATAAAAACATGCTTTTTATTTTTACGAACTTATTGGTCGACGAAAATAAATGAAAACATATAGTCATTAATCATGCTTCTTACTTCTAACTATATGTTGTAAATGTGTTTAAAGTAGCAGAACTAATATAATATTGATAAATCTGATATGTCATATTAATTTTGTATAATAAAAATGATTTTATACATTACATGCATTTTATACCTATGCATTATATTTTAAATTTGCTTTAACTTTTCGTTATGGTGCTGGCTAATTTTTACGTTCCATATGAATAACTTTCATGCGCTACATAAGATAAAAATTCCAGGGCCGTTTTCGCCATCTTCGGTGAAAGCTAACAACCACTTTTCACTTTGAAATAACGGACGTTAAAAGTTTCCCTGTGACAATGAACGCAAGAGAATGAGTCACATTTTGATTTTTGTTATGAGTAAAATTAAAATGCAGCAATTTTTATAACATGAAGATAGAGCCAAAGTTTATTAGGGATTTGCACTGCGACCATTGGTCTATTGTGCCCTCATCAGATTGCATCGCGTTCCAGGAGGAAGTGTTCCGCTGATCGATCACGAAATCGACATGAATACAAAATTATGTTTTTATTTAGTTGAGCGGCGACAGAAACTCGGATATTTTTCAGAAAATGCAAGAAATCTCAAGAAGAACGTACGTTTTTAATTACTTGGTGGCGTCGTTTCGTAGATGCCTACAAAATATGGCATGCAGCTACGTTCACTCTACGCCTCAAGATTTCTTATGCTGTTCCTAATATGCCTCTATGAAGCTACGCCTCGTGTGCCTCTTCCCTTAGATTATGTTTCAAAGAAACATTTTTTAGTTTTAAACTTCGTTCATAATATTCATGTACATGTCTATTACTATGGCATTCGCTTGCATATTACTATTTCATTATTTAAAAGAAATTAAGTTCTGAAGAATGCAACCTTGTCACATGCACTTTCAAGCACGGTTGCCACACCATGTTTTCATTTGGAACCAAAATTCATCGAAAAAAAGGACCAGTAGTGGAATTCACTAACTTTTTTGACCACATTTGCCATCGCTTTATTTGCAAATCGATAACTATAACGATTTCGTTATTCAATAATTATTTTGTATCGATATTTATTTATCGGCGATCAGCTGCGTTGTTAAATAAACGGTAAATTGGATGCGTTAAAAATCACGAATTTAATATTTCTGGCAAATTTTAGTTAAAAAAGGAATTCGGAACTTTAATTAAATACTTTCAACCACGAAAAAAATGCTTTATTTATAATTCAAATGACATTTGATTACTAGGCGTTCGTTTTATCACAAGATGAAGAATTACTAAGTCCATCGCCAGTGGACAGATGCTTTCTTAGAGGAGTAGATAACCCATTCCACTTTAATGCAAAGGAATTTCGAAAGCTGACACTGTACAAATTTCAGGTTCTATCTGCTTTACGCTTCTTCGTAACTGGTTGTTATCAACGGCCCATTGCAGAACAATGAATTTATCTGGAGCTCCTCTGCAGTACGGAGGGTGATGCAGAGAAATTTTGAAAATGGTAGCCGCAACATGTTTTTGATAGGTAAGTGTGTTTAATGCACTGAAATTTCCTTGAAAATAAAACCACACACAAAACTTCTCGCAGGTGACTCTGGATACCCTTTAGAACCCTGGCTGATGACTCCTTTACCTAACCAACCAGAGGGGTGCCCCAAATTTCGGTACAATGAGCCAATGTGTAAAGCTCGAAACCCAGTGGAGAGACATTTTGGTGTTATCAAAGGAACATGGCGAAGACCATCACAACAAAGGACTCTTTTGTATGATACAGGATTTACTGGTAGAATGCGCAGTGTTGCATAACATCCGATTAAGTGAACCCATACACGAGCCTCACACTGAATACTTAGATCAAGCCCAAGTGATAGCAATGTTAATAAAGGCGCACCCTCTTCAATAGCAAAAGAAGACCGACTTGTTGCTAATTACTATAATTAAGTACAGACTTAAAAAACTTATAAATAAAAAAAATTACAGGAATGTGAAGCAAACATTTTGGCATTTTATTTTATATTTGGTCTATTTTGGTAGCGAAAATTTACATCATACCGAACCGTGAAACTTATTTATTTTTGGCATTCCTTTTGTGCTTTCCGCCTTTTTTAGGTTTCGTTAAGCTGTGCTGCCACCTTTCTACTATTAAAACGAAATTTAAATGTCAACTATTTCGAGTCGTTAAAACTAAATTAGTGAATCGTAAAGGCAAGCGACAAAATTGTTAATTAAAATCTCGACAAATCGCATCGTTATAAGTTAGTGAATTCCACTACAGGCCTAAAAAAAAAGGATTTTTATTTTATTGATTTACAAACGATTCCGCAAATTACTAGATTATCGTATTCGTCTTGAAAAGCAAACAATTTAGGATGTTTCCGTGGTTAACTATATAAAAATTTAATAAAGGAGACACTTGGCTTTAATTCAAACTGCACAAACAAAAATAAAATGTACCTTTAGGTATTACATTTTTACATTTCTAGGATAAGTCTATGTCTTTCTCCAACCAAACGTTGTGAACCTAGTTTTGCTTGATTGCAACGAAATAAAATGTATAGCGCAGTTAAGTTTTAGTAAGGAACGGTTAAAAAATTTGCGTTGTGAAGAACTCAGTAAATCGTAAATGAAAATAAACAATTGTGTTAATGCTATTTTTATAGAGGCTTACTTTTTCCCTAACAGTTTAAACTTCATACCAAATCCTAGATTCAGTAAGTGTGAGTTTTGAACTCAGACTAAAAATCAAGCGTATTAAAAGTTTCAACTGTCTAATAACTGAACCGGATTACATGTAATTATTTACGAGAAACTCGTTAACAATGTTGTGATTGAAGTTTATGGAGTTTTGCGAGCACCTGCGGGAATAATTTTACGCAGAACACACGAGTATTTGAGATAATTTTTTTTTGCTCGACTCGTCACAAAAATATATTACGAAAAATGTTTGATAACCGGTTGAAATATTTAACCACTAAAACAAGTATTTTTTCTGATAAGTCCGTTGTTTCATCAAAAATTAACACTTCTCTTTTTAATGCCTCGCCTAAATTATCTGACATTGTTCTGCTACATTTTATTGACAGAAAGTTTCGTGGTAAGAATTCCATTGGAGTAAATTGAAATTTATTTGCGGGTTAATAAATTTGTGGAAAATTTTATTAGCAATATTTTGAATCTTTGTTTCAGTGAAAGAAATAAAAGTACCAAAACCGTGCGAAAATGGACCAAAATTCAGAAAAAAGGACCAGTGGAGCAAATGGGGTTGGAGGGACCATTTTTGGTCCAAATGGACGGAGCTGGCAACCGTGTTCTCAAATGCAAGCGTGCAAGCTTCCACATTAAATACATATACATATAGGTACTTCGGCGTTACGAAATACATTGTCGCGTTGTGAGGCAAAGTATTGTTGTATAAAACCTTTTTGGCCACGACAATACCACTGATTAAGTATAAAATTTCACGAAAATAATAAATTTTTTGGAAAAATCACAACGAAAAACTGCAGTCATTGTTTACTAATTTAAAAACAATGAGAATGGCAAATACGAAGGTTTATGAAAAGTAACGTCAAAACGTATAAGCACATGGTTGTATTTCAATGCACGGAAATGCTTTAAAAACGCATGAAATTGTTAAAAGAAAGCTGAAAAAATTGATAAAAACTTTAATTTAATAAAAAGCTTCATTTAATAACAACAAATGCGCCTGATATATTCTATATATACATCAGTTGGTAAGGATTATCTCATTTTAAAATTTAAGCTAAATAATCTTAAAGTTTTTTGTTTGAAACTGAGTCGAGAACTGTGCGTGTGAATGTGTGACTTTCCAGCGATCAGCTGTTAGCTGCGCTACTTGGCAAGATTTACAATGGTCGCACATATGTAATCTTGACTTAAGAGCAGAAGTTATTATTCACACATATAAATAGAAAACAAACGTGAATATCAGATACAAAAATGAGAAATAAATAAGTAGGTGTTCGAGAAGGCTGTTCGTGAAAAGTCGAGACCCTAGCAATAGGCCAACGAGGAAAATGAGAGTACAAAAGCAGTGCAAGCTGAGGAATAAAAAAAAAGATTGGGAATCCCGCGGGCTGAATGCCACCAGCAATAATTTCGAACTGCAATCCCGATTACGGGAAGCTATGGAATCCGAAGGAACCGACGTTGACGAACACGCATCATTTTGATGTGTAAGACTCAACAACAAATATGGAAGAGAAAAAGGAAACACCGAAGACAGTGACGAGCACAGAATTTAAGATGATTTTGGCTACAATATCTGCGCAAACGTCGACAATTTCATCTCAACAAGAGGCTCGTATATCATCCAAGATTTTCAAATTTCAGGATAGGTGCATCGCAGATCAATGCACAACTGGAAGAGCAGGAAGTTCGTATATGATAAACACTCTATGCATGTAGGGACGAAAGAATAATGCAGTTTGAATTCGAAATTGAATTCGAGGTGGATGCTTTGAGAGGCCGTTTTACAGAAGCCGCAACTAAATCGCCTAGCTGCTTTCAGCGAGCAGTTCAATGGTAAAAACTCCATTTTTTGACGGCACTGTTCCTTTCCAGGTATCTAAGCTTCAATTTGAGAAGATATCAGCAGTGAACAACTGGAATACTGAAGATAAAGATGCTGCACTGCTCGTGGCATTGAAAACGCCTGCAGCTGAAATCTTACAGACCATTCCCGAAGGAGAACAGAACAGTTATGAAGCAAGGATGGGCGCTGTCGAGAGACCTTACGTACGCGAACATAGAAAACAGATATACCAAATATGGCTTCAAAACCTCTACCAAAACGCGAATGAAACACTGCAGCAGTTTGTGTCGGACATCAAGGAATTGCTTGACGGTACCACGTCAGGACTGGGGATCAGGAAGCAGCCTCACTCTAGATTGAGCCAGCATACAAAGCCCATCGTTGGAAGTGGAAAAGCCGGAGTGGGTTTTCATTCATTTCAATTGTTAAACTAAAACAGGTCCGCCGCAAGAGGCAACAGCTGGCTCCCGCAATAATCTCTGTCGAGCAAATTGGCGCAATCCTATTGTTGAAGCCAAAAGGCTTGCAATAGTTGGGAATCACTGGACATTTCTCGATGCAGCCGTATGCTGCAACCGGAAAATGCACCGGTGAGAATTTGCGAAAGAAGTGAGAACAAATTAATGTACGACTTGAGAAGACAGTCTTTAGCTAGCCACCAACCGCTGCGCTTACAGTCGTCATCGATCTTACAAGGTATTTTTCTCTCTTTCCATATCTTAATTTATATTTATTTTACTTATTGTATACATTTGCATAAATTTATACATGTATATCCTCTCTTATATACATATGTTATTTATTTCATATTTTTATGCAAATAAACAATCGTTGAATTACATTCTAATTTATTGCTTTTTCTTTCCTTGCGGTTCGCTGCTTGACCACCTCGTCAAATTCGTGAGTTCGTACCGGCGCTTTCTTTCGTCGCTATCTCCCCAAACATTTGGTCCTCCGGAGCCAACGAACTCAACAAGCAACGAACAATTCGCTATAGCCATCTCTACATCTTTTCAGCCATATTGAGAGAAGAGAAATCAAAACGAAGACGAAAATAAGAACATCAACAAACAAACTCGCCGAAAAAATTGGAAAAAAAGGGTGCGTGTAAAATAAAATAATTTGTTGAGCTATTTTGTTAAGAATTTATAGTGCATAAATAAATAAATAGAATTTTGGTTTTTTTATTAAATTAATTGTGTTGGTGGAGTAAAATTTATCATGACTAAAGTGTGAAAAAAGAGATAAAAGCAACAAGTGTACACATAGGTTTATTTTGTGACATACATACATATGTACAAATATCGAGTGATTTATTTTTTTTATTTTCATACATTAGACGGGCCGGCATCTGTTTTATTTAATTCCGAAGCACCTTTCTATGTGCAAATAAATTGGGACAAATAATTTAAATAAACTTAATTTCTGCTGTTATAAGTCAATTAATACGATCGTATTTATCCGGTTTATAATTTCGTTTATTTTTTGGTTCTTTGCCTTTTGCGCGACAGTTTGCTTTTTTACTCTATGGCCTACGTTCATTCCAACAGTGGTAGCTATTTGCGTTACATACATACATACGTATATACATACTTCTGTCTGCTCAGTGCATACACAATAGGCGCAAAATTAATTGCTTGTTCTTTTTGATCAAAGTGGTCTAACTCAATATAACGCGAGAGTGAGTATTGTTAGAATTTTCAAGTGATTAAAGGTCTTAAAATCAATGTAAAAACTACAGATGTAAAAGCAACTTATTTTCTTATTTACTTTGCCATTAATTTTCCATTAATATTCCTTAATCACAAATACTCATTTTTTTATTAGCTTTGTCCGATTCAACCTTTTTGATTTGGACTACTTTGACTACAGACACTTGTTAAAATTAACCTCGCTTTGTCGTTTGCCGCTCTCGCTATATCAGTTAAACACTAAACGACCATTTACATTAGAACGCGTGTCCCAGAAGTAAATTTCCTGATAGACAAAATTTGCATCAACCCAGTGGTCACTTGTGGGGTAGTACTGGCCCATTATATGTAGTTAAAGTTTTGCTTATAATTTGGCAGCGTTTATCATTCCCTTCATATGTATCGCAGTTTTAGGATCATTATCATTATAACTTAACGGGTTTTGAGCAATATTTAGTACTTTTTTTCCAATCTGAATTTTCATTGAACATAAATCATTTTTCTTCGAAGTGCAAAGATGACTTTGAACTGTTTTACCAGATGCTCAGATCAGGTCGTCAGATTCAACGCAGAATACGATGAGTCGACGTTAAAAGAACATTCAGTGGTTTCCTTAGATATTTTAAAAGCAGAACTATTGGACATTTGGTCTAGAACAAAGGAAGCTTACGAAAAATATTTATACTCGCTGACTGTTCAGGACGAGTTAGAAGCTGTACAGGCCAAACAATCTGAAACCTTTAAGGATTATATGTCTTCTTTAGCACGCATTTGTGAATTCAATCAGAAAGCAGCCGTCATACCTTCCCAGACACATTCCTAGACCCTCGCCCAAGTAGCCAACTCCTCGAATAGTTTACTCTTACCGCCATATGACACAGACATTTTTCATGGGGACTTTGTGTCGTGGCCATCCTTTGGGGATCTTTTTACCGCGATTTATATAAACAACGGGCGACTCAGTGACGTTGAAAAACTGTTTCATCTTGTTAAAAAGACAAGTGGCGAAGCAAATGAAATCGTCAGCAAAGCCCCACTAACCAGTCAGGGCCTTAATATGGCATGGTCCATTTTAAAAGCAGCGTATGAGAATAAGTGGGTATTAATTAGTAGCCACTTGAAGGTGCTATTATCGCTTCCAGTCATTCGGACTTAAAGCGCTTCGGCTCTGAAAGAGCTAGAGCGGAGCATTGATGGATGCTTATCCGCGATGAAAATGCACGAGCTCAACATCGAAAATTGGGATCCAATCCTTATTTTCATATGTTCTAACTATCTCCCAGAAACCACACTTAAATCAAAAAGTTTGTAATAATTCCTCGAAAAGTTGTTCCTTCATTTTGGGCTCACCCCGTGACCCAAATTTTTTGATAGAAGCAGGCATGCTTAACCAACGAAACGATAACATTTCGTTACGATAATCAACGTTAATAAACGAAACAAAGTCATTTCGTTTCGTTTATTAACGTTAAGAACGTCAAATTAACGTTGAAAGAACGTTTGACGTTCTTAACGCTAATAAACGAAACGAAATGACTTTGTTTCGTTTAACATTAATTTGACGTTCTTAACGTTAATAAACGAAACGAAATGACTTTGTTTCGTTTATTAACGTTGATTATCGTAACGAAATGATATCGTTTCGTTGGTTAAGCATGCCTGGATAGAAGCCACCGCGTACGTTTTACAAAATTTCACTGGCAACTTACCGTCCACTTCAACGAACGAAGCGATTATAGACCAAATCCCTAAAATAACCTTGGTA
>JARSSU010046173.1:0-39185 GCA_029619165.1 Eurosta solidaginis
CCGTCTAAAAAGGTTATTGGCCGTCCAACAAGGCGCCCGCCAAGTCGCGCCTTTTGTTTTGTGTATTCCATATACTTACATATGTGGCAATAGGTTTGAGCGTGTGTTATTATGCTAAACCTAAGAACTGTACCGTACGTTCATTGCTCTAAGCAGGCATGGATATGTTCGTGCATGTTATTGGTAGGCATTTGAAAACATAACAAAACAATGGTATATTAGTTGTTCTGCTGACTACCAACCTGCTTGTGCGTTGCCCGATGCGAAAAACGAACGCCTCAGTGAGGCCTTGGTATTTTTGCCTAAACGGTTTATATGAGTCTTACATCGGACTTAGAAGTTGGGTATGTTTTATAAGTTAAGGCATTAGCCTTACCAGAATAATGCACATTAGCTGTGCTTTTCTTGCGGGACTGATTTCTTTGTGGGTGCCATGGGGCTAGCGTTGGCTGACTGGCGATATGCCCAAAGGAGTGTAGGATTAGGGAGGGTCATCCGCGAAGACAGGATAAAGGAATTTAGCTTGGTGGCCTAAACAATTGGAATGCATAAGCTTGTGTTAAACGAATCTATATGAAAAATGTCATTGTGCCGCGGCCTTTAGGCAGATACTAGCATACTCTAGCGATTAAATCACAGCCGCGGCGCTGGCTAGATCAAGTTATGTGCACGAAAGATGATGCTCCGAGGGTGGTTCCCACTCTGGTGAAAGGACATCACATAGGCTGATTGAGTCCGTAGTGTTACCAGAAGTTTGTTTTAATGACCACACTGAAAAACCCACTCTCAAAAAGCAGGACCTATGTTATAAAATAACTCCGTCCTCTTGGCAAATACTAGAAGCATCCTAGGACTTAAGCCACTTGCTGCTTCTAGATCTGACAGCTGTATCACTCCTAATAGCTGGAGTCTTAGCCTAGCAAGTGCAGGGCACGAGCACAGAACGTGCACGATCGTTTCCTCCTCCAACCCGCACTTCCTACATCTGCTATCACTGACGAAGCCTAATTTAAAGGCATGTGACGCCAGAAGGCAGTGTCCAGTCAGAATACCCGTCATGGGTGTACAGTCCTCTCTTTTTAATGATATAAGCAACTTTGTTAGTCTTCGACACTTTACAGCCCCGCGCTTGAACCCACGCCTTTCCCGCTTGGTCGATCATGTGCACCTCTCGCCTTCGCTTAATCTCGCCTAGTCTAATTGGGACGTCTACGGAGCAAGCTTTAAGGCATGCGCCCCTTTTTAGCTAGATCGTCCGCTTTCTCATTTCCACCTATTCCCATATGCCCTGGGACCCAATATCGATGAATGCTTCTCCCTGTCCCGATTCTCTCCAGAGACTGCTTACACTCTAACACGCATTTAGATGCTGTGCTATGCGAGATTATTGCCTTAATTGCTGCTTGACTGTCAATATAAAAGTTAACACGGTCGCAGCTTAAGCTATTTTCTTCCAGGGTTTCTACTGCTTTGGATACGGCTAATATTCCGCTTGGAAAACGCTACAGTAATCCGACAGCCTGTAGGATCTGCTTATTTCTGGATCAGCACAGTATATCGCAGACCCTACTCCTTCCACTACTTTGGAACCATCTGTGTACACATGTATCGCCTCGTCCACCATTTTCGAACCCTTGCGCCAACCGTCCACCTCTATTGTGGCCTTAAGATATCCCTCGAAGCGCAGACAGGGAAGCAGGTATCCTGTTGGTCTTGTTATTGATGACGCTATACTACTATGGCCATATGACCGGCGTTCAAGCTGCCCCGAGACACCGATCCTGGTTGCGGTTGTTAATGCTATGTTCTTTGCTACCAGGTCTACATGTGGAATTTGCAAAATGGCATACAGTGCAGCCGTCGAGGTTGTTTTCAGGGCTCCCGTAATGCTAAGCATCGATAGTCTGCATACCCCCTCTAATTTTTTGAGGTATGTTGTTTTTTGTATGGCTTTCCACCAAACAGAACTCCATAGTATAGAATAGGGCCTACAATCGTTGTAAAAACCCAATTAGAAAGAGAGGGCGATAAGCCCCACGTTCACCCCAGCATTCTTTTACATGCATAGAGTGCCGTTGAGTCCTTCTTGACCCTCTCCTCCACGTTGAGCTTCCATGACTACTGTCTAGGATGATTCAGACAACTTTTTTTTTAATATAAGAAGTTAGGATGTTCCCCATAAAAACACGAGCCATCGCTCACTTTTCCCAAAAGTCCATACTTATTAACAACTAGAATTCATATGCCAAATCCTATAGAATTACACGTTGTATTCAATTTTAAAAAGATTTCTCTTTACTCTTGGTTTTATTTCTGATTTAACCATAACCCTTTGTTTACTTTTATCTGTACGATATTCGAAATTTCCTTCAAATTGCGGAGTTTGACCGAGTTCGGGTTGCTGGCAGAAAAGAGGTCAACGATTCCAAAGCTAGAACATAATCAATATATAAGGATGGGAATATTCAAAACAAAATGTATCTAACCCCCATAGACCTAAATGTATTATGAATTAAATACGTGTTTTGTACGCGGCCTTGAACCTTTGGCACTTTGGTAAATATTTTTTTAATAACAGTTGAGATAAAGGTACCGTAAAGTTTTAAGTTTAAATAAATTGCAGACAGCACTGAATCGTAAATTATTTAAGTATCTACAAATTAGGTTAGCATTAGTTAGCTATTTTTTGCCATGCATTACTGTACTTAACAGTATCAAACCAAATTCTCGTACTCGATTATCGAATACTTCGAATCCTTACCACTTTCACATAAATTCAGAATTGCATTGTTTATAATGTCGGGATGGACGATATTCCGAGCGCCATAGCAGAAGTTTTTTGATTAGTTTAAAATGATTTTTTTCCAATCTACCATCTCTTTCTCGCAGTGGGCGGAATTCCGAGCACCATAGTAGACATTTTTTATAGGTTCGATATTATTAGGTACTTTCAATCTATCATTCCTTTCTGGAAGTTGAAAAGAAAAGAATGGTATTGTTGACGATTACGGATAGATGATGTAGTGGTTGAAACAACTTTTTATTTTTAGGTTACACGCATAAAAGTATGTTTCTATTTAATCCAAAATTTACAGCCGAATGAAAATTTTTGAAAATTCATTTATCAAGATTGAAAATTAAAATTCAATAATATTATTTTCAAACAAATAGTTAAAGTATTACAATACAAAGTATAAATACCAATATAATTATCAAATACAATTAACCCTACAGATGGCACTCCAAGCATCATAATAGAAGTATGTCGAAAGGTTCGAACCGATTAGTTCTCAATCTACCATCTCTTTCCCTTAGTTGAAGAAAAAAATGCTAGTGTTGATATTATCAGAATGACGAGTTTCCAAGCAGAGAGGTTTGTTAAATGGTTCGAAATAATAATGTTTTAGTCTATCATTATTTCTTCTAGTTGAAGGAAAAAAGAATTGTATTGTTTTTGATGTCGGGATGGAATGGACTTGGAGCATAATATAAGAAGCTTGTTGATAGGTTTGAGCACCATGGTGTTAGTATATTGATAGGTTCTAAATGAATATTTTTCAAGCTGTTATCTCTTTCTTATAGTTAAAACAATTAAAATACAGCTAATGACGCGGGATGGACTTGATCATAGCAGAAGTTTGTGATTGGATGGAGCACTATAGTGGAAGTTTGTTGACAGGTTCAATATTATAATTTTTCAAGCTATCATCCCATTCTTGAAGTTTAAAAATAAATGTACAGTTCACGATGTCGGGATGGATTGGATTTCGAGCAGAAATGTGTTGATAGGTTCGAAATTATTATTTTCAGCTATGATTCCTGTCTTGTAATTAAAAAGATATATATATATATATAATATATATATTAAGCAGGGTCGATTTATTAACCTATATCGCGCCATCGATTTTTCGATAGGTTTTGGTCTCAGGAAAAAAGTTCCACTAAGCATACCCAAAAAAATAAATTTCGAGCCTGCAAAATTTGAATTTTGCTTTTTTTCTTTGATTTTTAAGGTTTTTTTATGACCTACTTAAAAAATTTTCATTTGATTTTAAAATTTTCATGTATACCCTGTCCGACTCAAAATTGTCCACTAAAAACTTTGGTGGTAACAGTTTTTTGAAAAAAAAATATTTTTTGGGTTTTGAGGAGTGTTTTGGTGAAAAAATTCATTTTTTCGCCATTTTTTTAAGGGTTTCTTCAGAAACGTGCAAAAGTGTTGCCGATGAAAACGAATATGTCTCATAGTTCCCATCCCACTTAAAAACGATAAAAACGTTGGCATTAACAGTTTAAAAAAAAATTTTTTTTTGGTTTTTTTCGTTTTGGTCGAAATCGATTTTTTTCATTTTCAAGGCTACAAATCATTTTTATGTATATGTTTCCGTTAGACCCACCAAAAAGTATACCAAAATGATCAGAGGACGAGCTGAGTTGATTTAGCTATGTCCGTCCGTCTCGTCTGTCCGTTTGTTTGAACGCAAACTAGTCCCTCAATTTTTGAGATATCTTGATGAAATTTGGTAAGCAGACATATTTTGATGGGGGATTTGACGTTTGTCGGAATCGACCGGATCGGACCACTATACCATATACCTCCCATACAACCGATTGTTCAATAAGAGGGTTTTCGCCATTTCTGCCTCATTTTAACAGCTAGCAACATCAAATTCCACCACAAGCTTACGTATTGGGCATAGACGGTTGTCTGAAAAAGTCGTCTAAATCGGATTAAAAATCGATTTCGACAAAAATGATGAAAATCCTCTTACCTGAACAGTCGGTTGTATGGGATATATATTATAAATATGAAAAAAATCTATTTCGACCAAAACAAGTCCCAAAAACCAAAAAAAAATTTTTTTTGTAAATGTTAATGCCAACGTTTTTATCGCATAATTTTAAGTGGGATAGGAACTATGAGACAAATTCGTTTTCATCGGCAACACTTTTACACGTTTTGAAGAAACCCAAAAAAATGGTGAAAAAAACCCAAATAATACTTTTTGTCAAAAAACTGTTATCGCCAAAGTTTTTAGCGGACAATTTTGAGTCGGACAGGGTATACATGAAAATTGTAAAATCAATTGAAAATTTTTTAAGTAGGTCATGAAAAAAAACGTTAAAAATCAAAGAAAAAAGTCAAAAAACTCACATTTTCAGGCCCGAAATTTATTTTTTTGGGTATGCCTATGGAACTTTTTTTCCTGAGCCCAAAACCTATCGAAAAATCGATGGCGCGATATGGGTTAACTTTCGTCCATGCAAATCAACCCAGCTTAATATATATACAGTTGATGATGTCGGGATGGACTGGATTTCGAGCATCATAGCAGAGTTTGTTGATCGATTCAAGCACCATAGTGGAAGTTTGTTGATATGTTATTATTTTTCAATCTATCATGAAGGTACATAGGCTCAAATTGATTACTTTGAAAGAGGGGGTTAAATGTCCAATATTGCGTTTGTAGGCGTTGTCGGTTTGGCCGGTTTAAATAATTCACACGTTTAATTTAAAAGACATTTAATTCTCTTTCATTGTTTAAATATAATTAATTGGAGTTTGTAATATGGAATATAAAAAGTATTAAGTTACAGAAAATAGTATTTGATTTAATTCATTGGATTTGCGTAGTTGACACGACGGCGGTTGCAATTAAACTCATAACTTCGGTTATCTTCGTTCAGTCATCTTGCCTCTTCATTGTGTTATCATGCCTCACCACCAGGTGATTCGTAATCGTCAAATATTTGTACAAACACAGGGTGATGCCTCACCCTGCTGTGAATCATCTCCTTAGGACAACTCATGTAGACTCATTCGTTACACTTTCAATCTATCATTCCTTTCCCGCTGTTGAAAAAAATGTACTGTTGATATAGTCAAATAGTATGTTCAAAATGATTAGTTTTTAATATATAATCTCTTTTTCGTAGTTAAAAAAGACATTGTGTTGTTGATGGTGTTGTGATGGACGGGATTTCAAGCAGCTAAGTAGAAGTTTGATGACAGGTTCGTAATGATGAATTCTCAATCTATCATCGCTCTCTTGCAGATGAGAAAAAAGTGATGATATGTCAGAATGAACGAAAATCCTAGCACTATAGTAGCAGTTTGTTGATACGTTCGAATGATTAGTTTTCAATCTACCATCTCTTTCTCTTTGTTGAAAGAAAAAAGAATTGTATTTTTGATGATGTCGAGATGAATGGGAGCCCAATCCACATAGTAAAAATTTGTTGATTAGTTAAATATAATGAACTGGAAAGTTTCGGAACACAGCTTATGTTATCTTATCAACCTAAGTCCTTTTTCGAAGACCGCCATTATCAGTTGATAACAATACTACGCTGAGTTCCTGCGGTTTCTGGCCCCCATAACTCTTGTAGTGTGTACATACTTTTTAGTTTGAAATTTCAGAAATATTTTTCATTAAAATTATTAGACCAGCGAAATAATCTTACTATTGATATCATACATTTTGGCGTCAGAAAAAACAAACTATGAAATGACTAATAGACTTTGTTGGGTAAATCGCTTAGACGGCGAGTTCTTAATTAAGTAACGAACTGATATTATTCATAAGATAATACGATTATTAAACTAAATGAACGGTTATAATAAATGTGAGGTTTCTCGTTCACAGTCAACGACAGTTTTAAAGTGGCCTTTTTTGGTTATAAACAATATTACCTAAAATTTTGAATCTGCAAGTAGTATAGGTCCAAGAAAGCATCTAGAAAGTTTGAACGGAGTTATTTTATTACATAGGTCCAGATTTTCTGTAATATGTTCGTTGGGCAAACTTATGGCAACACTATGGACTCATTCAGTGTATGTGTAATCTTCACGAAGCAGCCAGCTCAAACTAACCTAACATAGGCGAAATTTTAAAATCACTAATTGTGCATCTTTGGACTAAGCGACGTACTTATGCAAGATCGAGAATAGTATATCCGGATTTATATCTGATTCAAGCTGATGTAACTACATGATACTAGCTAAGAGAGATTTACCTATCTAAGGATAGCTGTAATTCAACCGAACTTATTAAAATCCTTACAAGTATTCTGCCTATTTTCAGAAGTTCACATTCGCAACATCACTATCATCTATAAATTTAAAGCAGATCACTAACCGTTAACACACACAGAACATTCCCATGTTCTAATAGCAATTAAGAATATAAGCATATTTAATTACTCAGGCTTAAATGATCTACAAAATATTTAAATAGAAAAACAAGCCATCGTACATATGGAAGTTGTTTGCTGCTTTGAAAATAGTCATAAAATATTGTTGTTTCTAAACGCAGCCAAAATAACAACATCACGAATCCCACATGGCAACATTTGTTGTGCGATATTTGAGTACAGTAGCCGCCTTCTTACTACGAACGGGCCTGCTACCAAAGATTATCGAAAATAAAGATGTTGCAGGCGCAAACTTCGGTGGAAAGCAGCGAAGCGTAACAAAATTCTAGTAGGTCACTTTCACCACACCAAAAACTTTAACACAATTTTTAACATAATTTAAGCATAGAAATACACTGATTGTTGTTTTAGAGAGTAAAAGTTAAAATTCTGAACACATTAGCTGAATAAAAAGTGTACAAATAATTGTTAAATAACAAATACAGACAGTGGTAGTTAACAAATTCTGCTGTGGTAAGTGGTGAATGTGACCTACTAGAATTTTGTGAAGCTTGCTTCACACGATTTTTCGTGCCTGCAACATCTTTATTTTCGGTAATCTTTGCTGCTACTACAGCAGTGTTTACCCGACCGAAGTTTGAGCTAGGCATTCAAATAAGTACCAAAAAATTTTATGAAAACTACCAAAATTTTAAAATGTAGGAAATTTCGACCGCCGTGGTGTGATGGTAGCGTGCTCTGCCTACCACACCGAAGATCCTGGGTTCACGCCCCGGTCAAAGCAACATCAAAATTTTAGAAACAAGTTTTTTCAATTAGAAGTAAATGTTTCTATGCGGGGTCGCCCCTCGGCAGTGTTTGGCAAGCGCTTCGTGTGTATTTCTGCCAAGAAAAGTTTTCAGTGGAAACTCATCTGCCTTGCAGATGCCGTTCGGAGTCGGCATAAAACAAGTAGGTCCCGTCCCACCAATTTGTAGGAAAAATTAAAAGGAGCACGAGGCAAATAGGAAGAAGATTGGCCTAAAATCTCTTCGGAGGTTATCGCGCTTTACATTTATTATTTTTTTTTACCACTATATCTAATCGTTTTGATAACAAGAGTGATATCCTTTAATTTTGCTAAAGAGCCTACAACAACTTTTATGTAACAACATCAACCTTATGTCCTCCGCTGTCTTCATCACAATATACATATGCGTATATCTGAAGTACTAGTAAGCCAAAATCTATTAAGGGAAGGCAAGGCGTTGAGTTATCGCTTTGTTATTGACGGGTTATAGGCATGGATAATACTCTCATTGACGAGCTATTGATTTTTTCAAGATGTGTTATCGACGAGCAATCAATTTGTGATCGTAGTGTAATAAATTTGCAATCGATAAAAGGGTTACCAATGAGCTACCGATTTACACGAGTTATCGGGTGGTATCGAATAGTATCGATTTACTTTCGACAAGTTATCGTTATTTATCGAAAAAATTTAAAGTTATGGATCTATATTATCGAGGTGTGCAATCAAAAATGTATCGATTTTTCATCGGAGTGTTACCCATTTTTTGTTATCGATTTGTGATCGAAAGGTTTTCGAAGAGTTACCGCTTTGTATTGGTCAAGAATCGAAATTTAACGACATCATTATCATAGTGTTACCATTTTGTTATTAGTGTGTTATGAAGGAAATTCTGATTAAACTTCAATATGAAAGCGATGCCACATCTGTAACCTTCGATAACAAGCCGATAAGAAACCAATAATAAGCCGATGACTCGATGATAACTTGCTATCGAAAACAAGCCGATAATAAAACATTCACTTGTCGGTATCGGTTATTACCGATAACAAGCCAACGAAGCTCTTCTCTAAAAGCCGGAAAATATTTAATTCCGGTAAAAATACATCTGCAAAAATCGGTCGAAAGCGAAATGGTGGAGTTTTCAAGTGAGTGATATAAATGTTACTTATTTTTTAAGAACCAATATTCCTTAGCAAACAAAGCTCCCAACACTTCGCGCCTATGCACACATAGCCAAATGACATACTGTGATTATTTTTACTTCTAAACTCAAACTTCAAGTACACTAAGCGAGCTGTACTGCGAGTTTGTTGATAAAAATGTATCTGTGCGACGCCGCCTTTCAGAAAAATACGAAGACGTTCCATGAGCATCAGATTTATTTATGAGACCTGGGGATACTTTTGATCCAGATAGTGAAGTTTTGATGCCTCATCTGTTGTCTTCAGGTCCACAGTATTGTTCCCGTGATTCCGTTTTTGCCTTCCAGATTCAGCTTATAGCTATCTTTGCTATAGCTGCATTTGTAGGCGTCCTCTTGGAGTCATCTACATATGTATAGCTTTGTTGAAGAGTTTTCTTTTCGTTGACCTAAGTTAGCCTAAGTCGGCATTGCACCCTAGCCTAGTTAGGGGACTGCAGAGTTCAAACGTGCTAATTAATATCTTTGCTAACCGATTTACCGTCCTATTAATATTGCCAGCTCCTCGTCTGATGCAGTTGTTGTGATATTACTTCAGAATATTTTGCTCAATTTGTTGCTCTCGGATTTCTAAACAGCTGAAAGGACTTTACTTTCCGTCGTCTGAGAAAACAAAAAACGTGTCTGATACTATCCAGTTATTGATTCTTGTTGTAGGGGAATCTGTGGCCTAGATCAAGATCTATACTTTCTATTCTGTGACTTGCTCTCTAATTCTGAGTAAGTTAGTAGTCAAAGGTGGACTCACCTATTGCATTTGTGTCGCTAATGCCTTAAAGCTCATTATGGCCGTAGGCATCGCAACCAATTACTATGTAGATGATACCAGTAGGTTTCGGCCTCGGTCGTGCTCACATACTACTGTAACGAGTTAATATACTTAAAACCACATTTTTTATAACTAAACATCCGTTGAGGATTACTTAAGATTGCCCCCAGCAGGTTAGGGAGCTAAGAATATACCCGCGGCAGTTATGCCTGTCGTAAGAAGCGACTAAAACACCCAAATGATTCAATGGGTTGTGTAGCGCAACCCTTTCAAGGGGTTTCCAGCACAATATATAGTTTCTCCAACCCAATTGTCAACCTCAACTACCCTTGGCGAAGGCCAAGACATGAGGAGAGTCACAAGCGAGTAAAATCGCAAGCGTCACTGAACCAGAAAAAGGTCGAAAGGGCAGAAGACGCCACAAATCAAAAGTGGGGAGAGTGGCAGGTAGCCAAACCGAAAAAGCCGATTAGGAAGAAAATGATTAAAGTCAGGCCGGATGCAATCATAATTTCGAAGGCTGGAGATGCTACGTATGCTGACATTTTGCGAAAAGTGAGGAGTTGCGATGAACTAAAAGCCCTAGGGGGTGATGTCAAAACTATTAGAAGAACGGCAGAAGGAGATTTGTTGCTGCAGCTTAAAAGAGCCCAAGAGGGAAAAACAAGCACGTACCAAGCGGAGCTGAAGCAGTGCTAAAGGAATCAGCGAAGGTCACAGCAAAATCTCAAATGATCACGCTACAGTTCAAAGACCTCGATGAAATAAATACGCCGGGTGAGATTTGTGATGCGATCTATCAGCAATGTAGGAAAGAACGGCCTGATTCAACTGCCATAAAAAGTTTACGTACATGGTACAGCGGATGATGCTAAAGTTGTTCTAAAGGCGCAAAGAATAAGAGTAGGATGGGTATCTTGTCGAATTAGAGAGTGAAAGAGGAGAGATACTGTTATAGGTGCTGGGCCTATGGACATATAGCCCAGAAGTGCAAAGAGACTATAGATAGGTCAAAACTTTGCAGGAAATGCGGTCAGGAGGGACACAAGGCCGCGAACTGCTCCAACGTACCGAAATGTGCGTTTTGTGGGGGAGAACATTCGGCAAGCAGTTTTAGATGCCCACAATGGGAAGGAAGCACCCAGCTTGCCCTATGAGATTGTTGCAACTCAATTTAAACCATTGTGAAGCGGCCCAAGACCTCTTATCCCAAACAATGTTTGAAGGAGGATTTGACTTAGCGGTACTCTCTGAGCCATACAAAAATAAGCAGGAGCAAGGCTGGCTCACGGACTCGGTTGGGAAAGCCTCAATCTGGATACCAGAAGACTCCTTCCGCAGGAAAAGATGGCACCAACAGTAGCAGGATTCACGTGGGCAAAAACAAAGGAATATACATTTTTAGTTGCTATGTACCTCCGAGCATGAGTAGCACAGAGTTTGAGTCATGATTCCTGGAATGACCATAGAAGCACAGGGTAACACCCGCTTATAATATGTGGAGACTTCAATGCATGGTCAACTGTATGGGGTAGTAGGAGAACTACCCATATAGGTAGAGTTCTTCTCGAAAGCCTTACACCCTGAGGCTAGAACTTCTAAATGAGGCAGGGAAATATACATTCGACACTGGCAATAGACGCTCCATTATAGAACTCATGATTGCTAGCAGCGAAATAGCGAGAAGAGCAAAATGGTCCATCAGTAACGTTTACACACACAGCGACCACAAAGCTATGAGCATAGAGCTAGTGGAAACTGCGCCAAGGAACGCCTCCAACCAACTGCAAGGAAGAAGATGGAAACAACACCTTTTTGAACCAGAAGTATTTGATGTTGTATGGAACGATGCCGTAATACGAAGGACACATGCGGAAGCTCTTTCGGTTCAAATATCTAAGTCATTAGATATGGCGTGTGATGCTGCCATGCCCAGAAGTCGCGCAAAATAAATCGAACTCCAGTATATTGGTGGAACGAGGAAATAGCGGAGGAGCATAGAAAATGCCACAAGGCACGGTGAAGGGCACAGAGGGCACGCTCGTCGCTACGATATGTTGATCTACACAATACCTACATAGCCCAAAGAACGACGCTAAAAACTACTATAAAAAAGAGCAAGAGAGGCTGCGTCAAGGAACTGATGGATAGTGCTGATCTTGATCCTTGGGGATTGGCTTACAGAACGGTGATAGCGAAAATTAAAGGGCGGAAATCAGAGCAGCCTACATGCCCGATACTGATAAGAAGAATCGTAGAAACTCTTTTTCCGACACAAGATTACCGGACCTATCAAAGTGAGGTTCTCTAAGGAATAGAAATCCCAGAAATAACAGAGGAGGAGGTACTAGATGCAATCACAAAGAGTTGCGTACAGTAAGTCTCCAGGACCTCAAGGAGTGCCAAATATAGCTCTTAAATCAGCGATAAGGTCTAGAACATCGGTATTTACGGATCTCTTCAACCCTTGTTTCCAAGAAGGCTTCTTCCCCGCTCATGGAAACGTCAAAGACTGGTTCTATTGTTGAAACCTGGTAAGATGCCCGACCAGCCATCTTCATACAGGCCACTTTGTATGTTGGATTCAATAGGAAAGATTCTCGAACGTATTATTAGTGGGCGTCCTGCAGCAGACCCTGGAAAACCCAGGTGGCTTGCCAAATAGTCAGTTTGGATTTCGAAAATTGATATCCACGATAGATGCAATACAAACAGTTGTCAACATAGCCCGAGGAGCCATAACCGGAGGCCAAAGTAAAAGGAAGCTCTGTGCACTGATAACTTTTGGATATTAGAAATGCTTTTAACACCGCTACTGGATGCAGATATTGACAGCGCTACGAAACTTTGGCACACCTGCTTACCTGCTCCGAATAATTGGTAGCTATCTAAGCGACAGAGTACTCCTTTTTGATACGGATGAGGGACCAAGAAAGCACAACATCACGGGCGGTGTCCCTCAGGGATCTGTTCTAGGTCCAACTCTTTGGAATGCGATGTATGACGGGGTGCTACAAATCGACCTTCCCGGAGGCACGGAAATTGTCGGCTATGCAGATGATATTGTCGTAGTAGCAGTGGCCAAGAAACTTGATCTGCTCCAAGCATTATGTAATGACGCCGTGGGAAGAATAAGGAATGGTTGACGAACATGGGGCTGGAGATGGCTAGCAATAAGACAGAAGTGGTTCTGGTGAGCTCAAAGCGGACTGTGGATGAGTTGGTCCTAACCATAGGAGATTATCAAATAAATTCAAAGCCCTCCTTGAAATATCTAGGAGTAATCATTGACTCAAAACTAACTTTTAGGGAGCACTTCAGGGCGGTGGGGGAGAAAGTTTCTAGAGTTAGTGGAGCCCTAACGCGAATAATGCCCAACATCGGCGGCCCAAGCGAAGCTACCCGTCAGCTATTATCCAACGTAACCAGCTCTATAATATTATATGCAGCACCAGTATGGCACGGATCTAAAATGGTCCACCAAAAAGATATACTAGCAGCCTACCGCATTACTGCTATACGAATAGCATGTGCTTATCGGACGTGTCCGACGACGCGATCCATGTTTTATCCAGGAAAATCCCAGTAGATCTACTCTCAGGTGAAATGGCCGATCTGTATGGCATTGGAATCAGCCGACCATCTGAAGATGCTAAGAAAAGCGCAAGGTCACGAACAATAGTTAGGTGGCAAGAACGGTGGGAAGATTCGAGAAAAGGGCGCTGGACCTTCATGCTAGTCCGGAATATAGCGGAATGGTACGAGCGAAAACACGGCGAACTAAATTACCACCTCACACAGATATTGAGCGGGCACGGCGGCTTGAAGGAATATCTACATAAGCGTGTGATAGAGGAGGATCCTTTCTGTCCAAGCTGTCCCTCCGAATTGGAAAGCGCGTGACGTTATGCCTAACGGCGGTCCCACGGCGTGCGGACACATGAACAGGATCAGCCTGGTTTCATTTGAGCCACTTGAGGGTAGTGCGACCCCAACGTCCAATAAAAAAAAGGGGCGGCATGGCTTAGAAGGTTCAATGTGGTCATATAAATCCTTCCAGAGATGGTCGGGTTTATACCGTAATGGTGCTTGTTACCGGAACGTACCGCGTTTACATCCGGCAAAGGACCATCAACATCGATAGCAATGCCCGAAAACCTACGGGGAGTTTTTATCACTACAACAGTACTTCAGATTCTTGCAGGATTCAGGTAAACATATACTCAGCCAGTCCAGCAGCACTCATGGCGCTTAATTCCACTATCAAATTGGATAAGATTGTAAGTTCGCAAAATACTTCATAAAAGATACCAACAAATTCATCTACCTAATCAGCTTAGAAAAAAACGGTTCCATGAGAAAGTGCGGCAATTTAGCCCACCGTACTTGGATAGAGGTTTTTTTTTCATTACCCTAATAGCTCAGCAACCATCTAAACTAAAAATGTTGCTGATTATCGTAAAATTACACTAAAGTGGCAACCCTGTCTACAAGCACATGTTGCCAAGCATGTAACACCGTTAACACCTGCTTGTTTACTTTCACTTAACTACGTCACTGTTTATATGCAAATGCCGGTATATCTTTCGTACTTAGATACGGATATCATCTGTTGGGCTTCAAAACAAATGATAACAGATGATACCCATACAAAAATTGTTAGTATAAAAGCCGGAGTATTTTAAATTTTACGCTATCTCTTGAGATGTAGTCGTATTAGCCGTTTGCATATCCAATTATAAATGAGAAGGAATTGAAAAGGATAGCAAAGAGTCTTCCAACTAAAATATAAAATCAAAACAGGTTAACAGGCATAATATACTCAAGCAAAACAAGAAAACAAAATAAAACCAAAAGTTCAAAAATGGGTCGGCAACAAATGGATTTTGATGCCGTTTTGGAAAAATGTGGTAATTTTGGGCGTTTTCAATTCCTTGTCATGTTATGTTTTTGCTGGTATAAACTTACTTTCGTCTATGCATTATTTTGTTCAGACAATTATTAGCTTTACACCGGATCATTGGTAAGTGAGAGTTGTGTTTGTTTATTAATAGTTCATTCAACTCTGCTTAAAATGTTCACCTGACTGTACAATACCAATACCTGTACACACTATTCGCTTTTTCTTATAGGTGTTACCATGAAAAGTTGGCTAATGCCACATTTGATGAAATTCGCGCTATCTACGCCCAAACAGACAATCCGCAATGTACCCTCCTCGACGATATAGTCGAAGGTAAACCGATTGTTGCTGAAGTTGGTCAATGCCGACAATGGATTTATGAATATGAAAGTGGATATAAAAGCGTTACATCAGATGTAAGTGCATGTACGAAAATATTTTTATTAATCAAGAAGGCGGTGCCACGCCCCCAGGAAAAAAACTTGGATTTGTTATAACTCCAAGTCTGTTATGCTTAGGATTGTTTGTTTTTGGTTTGATTCGCCTTATAGGTGAAGTGGTTGTAGTTCTTGAAGTGTGGTCAGTGCCACGCCCTTTTCTGCAAAATTCTTAGACATCTCCGCAGTTATGGAGAAAGAGGGAGGAATATGGTAAAGAAAGTGAAAAGATACTGAAAGGGAGAGGGAGATATTGTAAAATATTAAGAAGACCAGTATGGAGTTATGGATATGTGGGCGATGACACTCCCCTTTCATAACACTTATAATTTACTATGTCTTTGCAAATATTTGGTATCTTGATGCTATTTATAGGGGATAGGTAGAGAGAGAAGGAAATGGAGAAAGGATAGGAGAGACTAGGTACCAAAAGAAGGAAAGGGAAAGGAAAAATAGAAGTACACAGCGAACGGGAGTAAGACAAATAGGGACAAGAAGGTGAACGTTTAGAGAAAAGGGACTAAGAAAAGGAGAGAGAGTGGGGAGCACTATAAGATGAGCAACAGCAAGAAGAGGGAAATAAATAAAACGGAAGGGATATTATGGTTTGCGGAAAACGATAACGAAGAAGGGGAAAGCTAAGAGCAAAAATCAGAGGAATAGAAAATGTTATGATAATTACAACGGTGTAAGAGTAGAAAGGAATCGAAAGGTAAATAATGATGGCATGGTTAAAGGGAAGGGAAGTGAAAGGGGAGACAGAGAGCAAAATACGAACTTGAAGGAAGAGAAGAGCTTAAAACTGCGTAGGACTCAAATAGGAAGGGGATAGAAGAGGAAGAGAATGGTTCGCGGAATCGATAACGAGGAATTGGAAAACGAAGAGCAAAAGAAGAGAAAAGTAAAGAGTAGTGTAAAGGAATTTAAGGGAGGAGAAGTATAGTAAGGTTAAAGGTAGGGGAGTGGAGAGGAGAAAGGGAGCGTAGTAAGAACCCGAATAAAGAAAAGGAATGAAATATTCGGAAGCCAAACATGAAACAAAAGCAGAGGAAGGGAAACAGTTATGAAAAGGAAGAGGAAGAAAGAGTTAAAACGGAATTGAAAGGAGAAGAATTGGAATAAGGTCAAAAGGCTGCCAGCACAATTTATAACTTCTTCAGTCCACACGAACTTCAGCTACTCGCGACGAATCCTGTTTATTTAGCAGGCGATGCTTTGGTGACCACAAGTTCTTCGGCGAACGAGGTAATTGGATTACCTTGAAGGTAATATTTTATGGAACGTACTGGATCTGTATCCGGCAAATGACTATCAAGATCGATAAAACTCCCGAAATCCTTTGGGAATTCCCGTTATTGCTAAAAGTAGAAGTTCCAGAAAATAACAAGAGTAAGAGAAAAGGAGGAAGAGAGAGAATGGAATTCATAATGCGAAATAAATTGGCTAGAAAGGAAGAGAAAGAAAAAAACAGAAGAGGAACAGTGAGAGTAAGAGCAAGAACTAAGGAGTTTTTTTTTAATTGCACTCAACCGCATCGAAGCGAAGAAATATTTGCTGGTATCACAAAACTACAAACGAGAAGTTCTTAAATATTTGTATATCCTCTGGGCGATGAAGACTTCCTTTATTAGCTCAAGATCACAGTTGCCATAAATGCCTATTTTATGACTGGGCGTTTCGGGATATACGATGTATACAGCACGAATCATGTTACGCCTAAGCTAGGAGAGATGACTCTGCAGCAGAAGCCTTGTAAAAATGATCAACCATGGAGGGCTTTAATACTTAGGCTAAGGGGAGCGCTGAAAATACCACCGAAGGCTCCAGTGTTTGCAAACAGGTTACCTGATCACGCAACTACCCTTCAATGGGGCTTAGATAATAAGGAGTTAGGCGTCCCAAACATATTGGGCCAAATTAAAAGAAGGGGAGAGTTGCACATGAACGAGCAGGCAGAATAGGCGTACAACCAAGCGCGGGACTGCAAAGTGTCATGTGCACGTGTTACGACCTTAGAGTGACAAAGATATTCATATCACTACTTACAGGCGACTGTCGACTCATTATGGGTATTTTGACAGAGCAATACCTTTTGGCGTCACGTGCTTTAAATTAGGCTTCGTAAGTGACAGCAGGAGTGGGATAGTCCGCGGGTTGGGGGCGGTAACGATCGAGCACGTTTCGTGCTCTTGTCCTTTACTTTTATGTAAAAATCTTGATTAGAGGGCGGCCCCCACTCTGTTGGAAGGACCAGGTGGAAAACGATTTAAACTCCCTTGGTGTGATCAATTGGCGCCGGTTGGCGGAGCGAAGGAGCGACTGGCGCGCCTTGTTGGACGCCCATAACCGTTTAGACGGTTAAGCGCCAATTAAGTAAGTAAGTAAAAATTTTGATTAAACATGATATCTTCCTTTACAGTTCAATTGGGTTTGTGAGAACGCTTTGCAATCTGCAATTGGTCAATCATTATTCTTTGTCGGTTCTATGAGCGGCACGGTATTTTTCGGTTATTTGGCTGATAAACTCGGACGGCTACCGGCTTTGCTCTGCACAACACTCACAGGCGCTTTGGGTGATTTTTTGACAAGCTTTGCCACCAATTTACCGTTATATGCACTATTTCGTTTCATGTCTGGTCTATCCACAGACACGCTATACTATCTTATGTATATAATGGGTAAGTTCGAACTGATTTAGTTATCAAGAATATTTTATCGAATTCCTTTTAAAATGTTTGCAGTCTTCGAATATTTGAGTCCTGAAAAGCGTACACTTGGCCTTAATCTGGTTACTGGCATATTTTACACTACCGGTTTGGCGGTCTCACCTTGGCTTGCGCTATGGTCTAATACATGGCGTAACTATTTGTATATTGCTTCGATACCCGCATTAATTGTGCTCGTCTATCCTTTGATAATATGTGAAAGCGCACAATTTTTGATAGCAACACAAAGTTATGATCGCGCTATAAAATGTTTGAAACATGTTGCTAAAGTCAATAAACGTGTTGTCGAGGAGGAGGTATTTGAAGAATTCAAAGAATACTATGAAAGTAAAGCTATTGAAGAGCACAAATTGAAGACTAGCAAAGATACTTTTTGGGGTATGTTCAGCACACCGCGCTTGCGCAAATTTACTATCATCATATTAATCAAGGCGTAAGTGAAAGACTTTTGAGAGGTTTCATTCACTAAACATATTTCCCTCTCTCTGCTCTCTTTCCACGCTTTTAGTATGTTCCTCGCACTAGCAGTGGACGTGGTCAGCAAAAATATGGAAGGCATGGGCAACTCACCATTTTTACTCTTCTCCGCTACTTCGGTTGCTTATATCTTTGGTGCCATTACAATTATAGGTCTACAAAACTATATTGGCCGTAAGGGCATGACATTTAGTGCTCTCGCTTTTAGCGCTATTATAATTGCCTCAACTGGAATTTTGATTGCAAATATCGATACTGAACAAAATGCTTTATTATTCGCTATTATGGTGGGTCTGGCCCGCTTTGCCGTCGTTGTGAGCTATGAAGCAGAGACCCAATATTGTTCAGAATTTTTGCCCACCACTGTACGTGGGCGTGGCATTGCAAATATTCATGTTGCTGGTTTTGGGTTTACCAGCTTAAGTTCATATGTTATCTATTTGGGTACATTGTATAAGCCTCTACCGTGGATCATTATGACGGGAGTAGTATTTATGTGCGCTTTATTATGTTTGTCGCTGCCAGAGACAATGAACCAGTGAGTATAAGAATTTATTAAAGTTATAAATCTAAATAAATAACTTTATTGGTTTTGGCGTTTTCTTTTTATTCACAGAAAATTACCTCACACATTAAAAGATGGCGAAGAATTTGCACGTCATCAACGCTGGTACCATTTTCCTTGTTTCGATAAGAAAACGGAAGAGGAAACGAAGGATGCTGAAAGTCAGAACAATAAGTTTTAAAGCATTGGAGATTTTAATAGTTATATAATATGCTTTAATCGATATTCAATTTTATAGGAACAAATTATTTATTTAGGTTTTCAAATTTTATCATAAAAAATGTTTTATTTTATTTTCAAGGTAATTTAAATAAAACATCTCATAAAGATGGAACCGATTTCTTTATCTTCTTTGTTTAGATATAGAACGTCATAACTCAAACGAACAATTCTTGTAAGTCTCTCTCGGAAATTTGCGCGAAATGAGATTTCTCACCTATATTTTGTCACTGAAGCAGTGGCGTAGTGAGGGGAGCGCGGAGGTATCTTGCCCCGGGCGCTACTATCTGGGTGGCGCCAATTGGTCCGCAAAGCAGAACTTCCCGGATAATTTGTATTTTTATTATAACTGATTTCTGGAAAATAACACTTCGCATTAGAAAAGAAATTGAACCTAAAACTCGGTTAGAGATATTTCCCAGACTCTTAGACTTTGTACTTAGGCGTTGCTTGTTGTTGTTGTTGTAGCGCTAAGGACACTCCCCGAAGGCTTTGGGGAGTGTTATCATTGTGATGGTCCTTTTCCGAATGCAGATCCGGTACGTTCCGGTTACGAGCACCATTAAGGTACTAGCCCGACCATCTCGGGAACGATTTAGTATGACCACATGGAACTTTCTAAGCCATTCCACCCCCTAGATTCTTGAGGAACTTGGGATCGCCAGAGCCTTGACTGTTAGAGAAACAGGATTCGCGGGTAGGTGGGGCTGACAGTTGGGTTGGAGAAGCTATAAATTGCCGCTGAAACGCCTTGAAAGGGCCGCGCTACACAAAGCCTTGAATCAGTTTGGTATTTTAAGTCACCTCTTACGATACGCATACCTACCTGGTATTGGTCTACGTCTAAGGTAGGAGGTGTGATCCTGCAGGAGAGACCTTCAAATACCTAGAAATCATTCTAGGCAGTTAGTTGCCGCAGTAGCTCAACGTGGAGGAGAGAGTGAAGAAGGCCTCGACAGCCATTTATTATCCAAAGGAATGCTGGAGGCCTATCGCCCTCTCTCTCTCTTTAGATATTTACAGCGATTGTGAAGCCTATCTTATATTATGGAGCCTTTGCTTGGTGGAATGGAAATGAAAAAACATAACTTATTTAATTAATTTGCACTTAACCGTTTAAATGATTATGGCCGTCCAACAAGGCGCGCAGACGTTTATTCGCTGAGTTAACTGGAGCCAATTGGTCTCACCAAGGATTTTATATCGTTTTCTACCTGGTGCTTCCAGCGATGTGTGGGCCGCCTTCTTCCTCTGCTTCCATAGGTAGTTTCCGATACAAATACTTTCTTAGCCGGATCATAATTTTTTGCGTTTCAATTCACTATGTTGATGTCTGTATAAAGCTAGTACAAATCATCATATAATCTTCTTCGGTATTCGCCGTCACCAACACGTAGAGATCGTTTCAAGAACTTTTCTCTCGAACACTTCCATAACTATGTACAATAAATTGAAAGTCAGACAACAAAATATGGCTGGGTATACCCTGCGAGATGTGGCGTCTTTATATGGGATACTGCCTGATGCCGTTTAAACGGTTAAGCGCCAATTAAGTAAGTAAGCCTGATGGCGCTTACGTGATCCAGGTATATGTACCAGGATCAGCGGATGGTGTCCTTATCATGAGTGTCTTCATAAGACTCGCATAGTATCGCGAGATGGTGAGGATTTTTATGACCCTTTCATTTGCAGGATCCTATTCGCCCAGGCTGCCCCTAAAATCGCCACCACCCTGACCTCGAAGTGAAGCGCCGCCAGCTGATCAGCTAGAGGCTGATATTTTTTTTTAGATTCTGCTACGAAGTCATCCTGAATGATTCTATTCGCAAATGGAATGACCACGTCGATCGGGGTGAAGCGCAGGCTAACTTTGTCACGTATGACATTGTCAAGTCTTAAAACGCCAGCAGTACTGAAGGAGCCCTTTCTTGTTCTATATACCTTCACTTTCCAAGGACATCTCAGAGCTCGGAATAGTCTGTATTGGATGTTGTTGAGGTGTCCCTTTCTATCCCAGGAGGGGGAGCTCATCATCTTAAAAGCATGGGCCACGGAGAGCAGGTATGTCATTTCAGCCAGAGATAGTAACCAGCCGGTTTATAGGCGGTAGAAAGACAAGTTCGGAGCTAGCACATTGCCTAAGGTTCGTCCATGACTAAGCTGTCCATATTTTTTTACTTTTCAGCCTCATTTAGGCACTATTTATCGACTTCTACCCCTTGCAGGATAAAGTCTTACAGCCGTTACAGTAATGGGAGAACTGCCGGAAGCCGCCGAAATAGGCATGCGAGTCATTGTGCTCAATTATAATGCAGCCAAACACGCAACGTTCCATAAGCATACCGGCATGGGGCAACCACACAACAGCTATGCCTTCCGTAGTACAGGGGTAGTCTGTCCTGGCATTATGACCCACTGGCTTCCAGTTTAGGCTGACTATGGTAAACACCACAGCTGCGACTGCTCAGGACTATTCCCGTACCTTTTGCTCTGACGTTGTCCTGAGGATTTCCTCACAAGCTTTTCACATGCGTACTGAAGAAACTAATTGCGTTATAACAACACCTAACAGATAAGCATGTTGTATTCAATGATTGTCTGCGCTGTAAGCAGCAATTAAGTATTTCATATCTTGATTTATTCAATTTTTATCCAGTATTCCACAATTGTGTTCTGTGGCCAATTTTGAAAACTATTATTCAACGAGTTTCTTAGATATCATCAGTTATAACTCTACACATAGATACGGTATGTGCCCAACCTATCAAGCAATTCATCAAAGGTTTCTAGAAGAAGGCGCAATTTTCCAGAGTGCAGACCTTCTTCCAATATTTGCGTCAATCACTTAAGATGAATTTGCAATGATGACGACAATGAGTCTCCTGAGGAGGCTCAAGTTATGCTTTAAAAAACCAATATATAACCGATAGGCGATTCAAACATGTTAATCCATCGGACTTTATTGGTTCGAGAAAGTAACCTTTAAGTTGTACTTCAAACCTTGAAAAGATAAATTGCAAGTCTTCTGGTACAGACAAGGTTTCCACCTAAGAATTTAAATAAACTCTATCTCATAAGAGCGAACATCTTATGAGGTGGGTTTTGTCTAAGGCTGGTGTAACGCTCAGTCTATCCGGAGTCGAGTAAAGGTGCCACAAACCCCTACTGAATAAAAACACAATATTTATGTGTTACGAACACACGCACACACGGCTGGAGGTGTTTGGAGGACAGCAGCTTTCCGTTCCAAGAAGGTGAGGAGGAGCGGCGGCTAACGGTCGTCAAATCAGAGGGGGGATCGGCATGACGGTTGAACCGTGGTTTGGTAACTAACGGATGGTACGGAGGTATGGAAGCAGCGGCGGGATCAGCACGGCACCAGCTTGCTAGTGGGAGTGCTCAGATATGCCTTAGACATCCCCTCCGGCCAGATTACAATACCAGAGCTGAGGGAGGGAGGGGTCGCTTGGTCACTCGGCGTCGTGCACTCGACACATGGGTGGGCGACGGAGGGAGATAGTCCGAAGACACCACTCTCGTCGTCCAGCCCTGGTGAAGGGTGACTCGCGCCATGACAGGGACCCCCCTTCCACTCAGCTCGAGTTGAGGGGGGGGAGGGGGGGTGGTTTAGTTATTCGGGCGTCGTGTCCCACAACACCTAGGTAGGCAACGGAGGGAGATAGTCCGAAGACATCACTCTCGTCGCCCAGCCCACGTGAAGGGTGACCCGCGCCATGACAACGCGCCTTCCACTCAGCTAGCTAGCCGGAGTGGCAACTTTGTCTTTAAAAGACAACCACTCTCGCTGGCTCACCTGCGGGGACTGATTGGAAACATTGTGTACAATACCAAGTGTGTCAACTAACGATAAGCGTCAAAATTACAAACAGCCTCGCTCACCTTATGCAAATCTAAGGTCTAGTTGCATTTTTAGTACGTATGACGTATGACTACTTTAAACTGAGTTGCATTTCATAGTTTAATAAAACTTTGTAGTATTTACAGATAAAATAGTTGCATACACATATATCCGCGGAATATAAATGATAGAAGATTTGTAGCTGCAACAATGCGCAAACATACGTAAAGCAAAATTTATCAAAATTAGAGTAAAAAAAGTCTAGAGACTCAACAAAATATAAAGCGCCACACGTGTACATGTGCACTGTGGTGATTGCCTTGTTGCCGGAGGAATACAACCACTGGTCTGCCATAGCTGCTGGTTGCATATGGTCATTTACCATATGAAGGTTTTATTGTTGCTGCCTGCCATCAGCTGTTGGTTGTTGGCTATGCTATGTAGGCATTATTTCAGGCGCAAGTAAGGAATGAGGGTACAGGGGGTTTATATTATTGTAACGCACGTTGCAATCTGCGAGATTATAATTATATGTTTGGATGAGGCAACGCTTTCATCAACTGGACAAAACACGTTGGAATCATCTAAGTGATAAAACTTTTTTAAAACTGATTTAAAAAGGAAGTCGAAAAGGTGATACACATATCTGAAATCTGAGATATATCGGAATTAGAAAAGGAAGATCACTCTGTCTTGCTTGCTCGACCATCGACCATAGTACAAAACTCACGACGGAACTTGTGTGCATTGTTAAGCGGGAGTCATTGGTGCCGTATGTCGTATCGCTGTAGTCGTATCCCTAACGTAATCAGCTGTTTATCGTTACGACGGTAAACCAAAAACCAATTGGTTGGCTACGATACGGTTACGACCTTAGCGGCACCAATAATACGGTTACCGATAAAGCACCAATGTCTCCAGCTTTACACACCATCACCAATCGAAGCGTCTTACTGCTGTTTCTAACTATGCAGCATTGGTCAACTAAGGCATGTTTCCTATCGTTATCATTAGCAAAGGACGACGACGATATACGTTAGGCCCCTGCCTATTAAGTTATTTGGGTGTTTCTATGCCTGATATAACTGTTTTGGCTACCAAATGCCGTGGTCAAGGAAGTATAAACATGAAAAAAATGAAAACTCAAATAAAGCAACACACAGGCAGCTACTTTTGGCATTCTCTTATCATCAGTATCTTTAGGATGTGGACAATGTAAAGCATGTGTTCAAACGTGAAACCTAATGTCACGCAGAACAAAAATTGGAAATCGAGTTAGGTTTTCACGCAGTAAATTCAATGTCGGTTGCTCTCATAAAAGTTTGTATGTGCATGATATATTTTTGACATAAAATGATTGTGCGTACGTTATATTAGGTTGGCATATAACAACTCTGCGCCTTGATCGTTTTCCGCGGTTGATCCAAGGGGTTGCCAGTGCAATATATAGCTTTGGGTTTGGCAAAGTGTCCGTAAATAATAATTACCTGTACATATACACATATTTATACTTTTATTTATTTGAAATTTTTCTTACTTTCTACAAAACAATATTTATTTTTCTTGTTGTTTTGCCATTTTGTTTAGGATTTCTTCATGAGTTACTTCAATAGTAGAGTGGATGTTGAGTAGAGCCAGCCCAGCCATTCATCCTCTCCGGCCCACGGAAGAGAAAGAGCGTTCGCTAGGAGCAACGGAAACTGAAAGCGCCGCTAGTATTTTTATATATCGATGTACCGTAGGGAAAAAGACACGGAACAATTATTTAATGTAACAATGAACGTGCTGGTCGCTCCTCCTTTGGATTGTCAAACAATGCTTGAAAAATTTTGCTGTTTTTCATTATGGCGTATACAAAAAAATATTCTTGGATCATATTTTCATTTGATTTACTTGATGAGAGATTTCTTTCATTGCATTTTTATTGAGAGGTGGGTAAAGCCGCGTCAAAACCGCACATGTTTTTTTAATTGATCTCTAGAATTTCAACAACGAAGCAAAAATGCATAGGCAATGTCCGATACAAAATTACACTTTTCGAGACTCCTCTTCGTTTGCAAGAAAATATTTTTTTTAATAGAACATTTTAGTGAAAAGTTAATAACTCACCTGTTATATTCTTTTGTAAACAAAACATATGCCTACTCTCAAAAAAATATTATAGATTTATTGCAAAAAGCCTGTGAGTTATAAACTTTCATTAAAATATTCCTTATTTTTTTTAAACACTGTATCTTGCAAACGAAGCGGAATCTCGAAAATCGCTCAAGCGTATTTTTGTATCGACATTTCCTACATATCTTTGCAGTCTTTGTGAAATCCCAGAGATCATGAAATTACATTGCGGTTTTGACGTGGCTTTACTAAGGTGAAACATACGACAATGAGATGACTGAGCATGAAAATAATGCAATATTCGATATTTTAAAAGGAGCGACTAGCAATAACTTCTCTCAGTGTGGGGTTTTTGAACACTGAATACGCGCCTGCCTCGCGATATATTGAAATAAACATTGCTGGAAATTCTTATCAAACAGCACAACAGCGAATAAAGACTGTAGGACCAAAAACTTTTTCTTTTCATATTGATCAACAAAGTCCTCATAATTCATGTCGACCGCCACATTTGATTGGACAAAGTCGCAGATTAATCTTGGGGTAAAAGAGCCAGCGCTGCGGGACGCTAGTTCACAGGCATGGAAGGCAATACTTGGCGGCGAAGTCTTTTCCCACACGAATCACCATTTTGACTATGTCATCCGCTTGCCACTGCGAATCGATTAAAATAAAACAAGTAAGGAACGCTAAATTCGCGGTGTAACCGAACATTACATACTCAGCGTGAGAGCTGTTGAGACCAAAAAGGGAAAATCACTATTAGGAAATTAACCTAGGGTAACCCTGGAATGTGTTTGTAAGGCATGGGATCAAATGGAAGGTATTAAAGAGCATTTAAAAGGGAGTGCCATAGTTCTATAGGTGGACGCATCGGGATATCAGCCATAAAGGTTGACCAGAGTGACTAGAATGGTTGTACGTTATGGGTATCAAATAAAGGTATTAATGAGGGTTCTAAAGGGAGTGCCTTAGTTGTATATGTGAAGGCGTTTTCAGATATCGCAAAATGTGGACCACGGGTGACCCATAACATCATCATTTCGGGTACCGCTAATTTATTTATATAGTAATACCAGCGAACAGTATTCCTGCAAAATTCCATGGACTTTTGATTTCGACCCTGCATAAGTTTTTCATTATCTTCTACTTAATATGTAGGTGTGACACCCATTTTACAAAGTTGTTTCTAAAGTTATATTTTGCGTCAATAAACCAATCCAATACCATGTTTCATTCCCTTTTTTCGTATAAGTGGGCGTTTCGTCATCCGATTTTTCTAATTTTTATTAGCGCACATGTAATAATAGGAGGAACGTGCCTGCCAATTCATAATGATATCTCAGCGAGTTGCGAAATTACAGCTTGCAAACTTGTAAAGTACCTCTTTTAAAAGTGGGCGGTGCCACGCCCATTGTCCAACATTTTACTGGCTTTTTATTTTGCGTCATAAGGTCAACGCACCTACCAAGTTTCATTGCTATATCGTTTTTGGTAATGAATTATCGCACTTTTTCGGTTTTTCGAAATTTTCGATATCGAAAAAGTGGGTGTGGTTATAATCCGATATCGTTAATTTTAAATAGCGATCTGAGATGAGCGCCGAGGAACCTACATACCAAATTTCATCAAGACACCTCCAAAATTTACTCAAGTTATCGTGTTTACGGACGGACGGACATGTCTAAATGAATTTCTTTTTTTCGCCAGACATTTGATATATAGAAGTCTATATCTGTCTCGATTAGTTTATGCCGTTACGGATTAACGTTATACGAACAAAGTTAATATACACTGTGAGCTCTGCTCGGCTGAGTATAATAAATGTAAGGCGCGATAACTTCCGAAGGGATCTAAGGCGAGCTTCTCTTCCAATTTGCGTCGTGCTCCTTTTTTTTCCAACAAATTGGCGGGATGGGACCTACTTGTTTTATGCCGACTCCGAACGGCATCTGCAAGGCAGACGTGTTTTCACTGAGAGCTTTTTATGCAGAAATACACTCGGAGTGCTTGCCAAACACTGCCGAGGGGCGACCCACTTGAAATAGTTTCTTCTAATTGAAAAACCTTTTTTCTAAAGTTTTTGATGTTGCTTTTTCCGGGGCGTGAACCCAGGATCATCGGTGGGGTAGGCAGAGCACGCTACCATCACACCACGGCGGCGAATCAAAACAAGAGCGATATCGATTGATCTAAAAGCGGAACACACCTTGTTTGACCAGCGACTTGGATGTTGGCAATATATAGTGGTCGATATAAATGAGGTGATAAATATTGCCGGCTGATTGATTGATGGCAGATTATCTACAGTGTAGCTCAGCGATGATAACAAGTTAATGCTTCAGCACTTTTGGAAGAGTGCATCTCAAACCCATTGGTACTTACTTCGTGCTGAGGTAGATAGTTGGCAAGTAAGTGTAAAGTGGGCAAGCACTGGATCTCCCTCGGTATTTCATACTGCCATCTTTAGCTGACGAAGAAGGAATAATTGGCCTCTTTTGTGAAACTCGTGAAGACTCCACTAGCCGGCTATGACAAAAATTGGAACGACAACTTCTGAGTTTTTAGTTAACTTTAACTGTGAACCCGATATCTAGCTAACTTCCAAATGTCTTTCAGCCAACTCGTATATGCCGGCTAGTAACAGCTTTTTTCTTGTTGTTAGTTGCAGTATATGACTGATGCAATGTTTGTTGATCTTTTCTAGGAACTTTCGTTTAATCTAGTATTTGCTCGAATTAATAACATATTTGCGTCAGCAAGCAAATTTCTATGACAAAGGTTTCCCAGTGTCACATTTGATAGACATTCATTCTTCACACGCGCTCTGGAAATGTAACGTATTAAATTTGTCTATTTATTAGCAGTATAACTCCCTACGTGATTGTTTGAAATAGCGTTTTTAACGTTTATTTCATACCCAGTTGTCAAAGCAAATACTTATGCCGACTACTTACATATGAATAAATGATCCAAAGAGGCTGGAGCAGCAGATCTGCATTAACTAAACAAAAAACCTGGTTCTAAAAAAACTGCCCGTTCTGAAAGAGTACCCGGGTTTTTAAAAGTAACCGGTTCTTAAAAGGTTAAAAGATATCCGGTTCTAAAAAGTACTCTGATCTAAAAAGTACCCGGTTCGATAAAGTTCCCGTTTGTAAAGAAATACTGGGTACTGCAAAATACCTGGCCTAGAAAAATACGAGGTTTCTAAAAAGTACACGGTTCTGAAAAGTATTCGGTTTTTAAAAGTACACCGTGTTCTTAAAAATTTCACTGTTCTCAAAACTTAGAATTGCAAAGTTTTTAAAAGTATCCCTTTCTGAAAAAGTAGAGTACCCATTTCCAACCTTTCAAAAGCCAAAAGAAACTATCCTCCATGAGCTCATTGGTACTGTAGAAAAATCACTCCACTGCAAAAATATTACACCCTTGCTGCCTTTCTAGACATAGAGGGTGAATTCAATAATATAGGAACCAGCACTTTTGCCAAATCAGAACCCCTTTTGCTTCCTGTTTGAGAACCGTGTTAATGATGTAAATAGGCTGCGATGTTGGTGCTGGGGTCTTCTCCGAATACCCAGAAGTCACGTTCTCACTCCTTCTGCCAAACTCAACTAGGATTTTTCAAAGACAGCTACTATGAATAGAAAAGACCTGCTGCCTTCTGTTGGAGAGCCCTGTAATCAGTGTAAAAATACTGCTGTATTGATGTCGAGGTCTTCTTCGAATAACTAAAAGTCGCACTCTAAATCCATCCCCCAAACTCAGTTAGTATCTTTCAAGCAGAGCTAGTAGGAATAGAGAATGTCTGTTGCTTGCTTTGGAGAACACTGTAAACGGTCGAAAGGTATGCATTTTCTCAGAAAGCCAAGAACGCTTTTGGCATTGTACTTGCCACTTACGTCCCTAAAGCAATTGAAAATTGTAAGAGGGCGCTGCGCTATGCAGCGAACTCAGCGCCCATTACTCTCACATGGGTACCGGCGACAGGAATATACACGGCAATGAAAAAGGGGACGAGCTGGCAAAGACCGTTGCATAGTTAGACATCACTGAGGCAGACGCGGTACATCGACCGCTTACTTCCATAAATATTACCCATTTCAGGTAAACAGCTATTCATAACTGGTACTCTACGGAATCATGTATGATCACTAAAGGAAGAATGGTAATAATTTCAACGGATTGTGTAGGAGGTGCAGCTAAGAGGGTTGTAAGGAAACGGTCACTCATTTCCTCCTTCGTGCTGTCCAATTTAAAAGAATATCAAAATGCTTCATAAATGACATCAAGAGATTTATTGAACTAACAAAATGGTTGTAGTAAAAATAAGCTCACTGTATAATAGGTTAATACACATGATAAGTAATTGGTTCCAAGGGAAAGTCCATCAAAATTTCCCTAGAAAGCAATTTGGGCCCAGTCGCGCTGGCCGGGCAGAAGAGTAATCAACCAACCCAGTTCTGAAAAAGTACCAGGCCTAAAAAAAGTCCTCGGTTCGAAAAATTACCCCTCTAAAACAGTATTCGAATCTAAAAAGTATCCGGTTATAAAAATGTACCTGGTTCTAAAAAAGTAACCGGTTCAAAAGAGTAACCGGTTCCCAAAAAGTACCGGCTCAAAAAGAACTACGAAGAAGTACTCGGTTCTAAAAAAGTACACGGTTAAAAAAGTGCCAAAAAGAACCCGGCTCGAAAAACAAATACGAAGGAGTTCTCCGTTCTTAAAAAGTGCTCGGTTCTTATACATGTCGCTCATGTTCTTCAGTAATATCATAGTCCGAAACACACGATTTGGCTTGTATTAGAAAAAAAAACAGTTTTCAAAATAGCGGCATTTATTTAAAACTATGTACATAATTGAGTTTCATATAGCGTTTGTTTTGATACAATATTTATGTAAAGAGAGTTAAAACCGCAAGCAAACATCATAAAATTACCTCAATTTTATCTTGAAAGAAGCGCTGCTAGGTTTATATAAATAAGAATAAAACCGCTACTGCCAAAATAAAATTTGTATCACATAAAAACACAAAACAATACTTTGAAATAAACAAAGCCATTTAACAGTCTGGAAAGATAGTTAATAGCACATAAAACATGTGCGCCATTTTTAACCCTTCGTACGACAATTGAGCTAAACCAGCTAATCAACAGCATGTTGTCTTTTGAGACCTAAAACCATGTTGATATTTTAACAAAGAGGATAAATAATAGTAAGAGACGTCAATCTGCTACCCGCAGCCATTTGCTCGATGTTTTCTACGAGGTAGTCGTGGCGTTTTGGCGAGATGTTCATAAACATGTCTCTCTATACACTTTCGTGGGGTAGTGTTGTTTGTTTTTCCGACTGTATTTATTAATTAATTTAATACTATGTTCAAACAGAAAAATAAATTGAGGCTATTTCGATTTAAATTGAGTGGTGTTCATACAACTCTATTTAGCTTACACAATAGTAATTTGATAGCTGGTTGGCTCATCTCTACAGTAACAACATATCTTTGTTGAGACTGTCAAAATGTGCGTGTTGGTATTAGGTGAATAGAATGGAATGAAAACATAAAACTTTGAAATTTTTGTGTGTTGTAAGAAAATGTGTTCAGTGTTTTGTTTTCATTTTGATTTTGCCATCTTCTTTTGACAGTCCCTACTCCAGTGAAATGAAAGACATAAAATCAGCTGATGAAATGAGCCAACCATATAGTTCAGCCATGCGTAAGTGACGTTTAAATATACTCAATAAACACACTTTACAATGTTGCATTTGCAGGTTGAAACAATTTATTACGCAATTTTTTTTAAATTGGCAATTTATTATTACAATTTATTATATGACAAATTGCGTAATAAATTGCCCAAACAGTATAAATTGCCAATTTGGTGTGTGTTTGAACCTAGTATAATCTCTTTTCAAAAATCAAGATGCAGAAGCTGTCTACACGCATGCATACACATACAAAAATTGTTGATTACGTGTTCCATTTTCTTCATGTTGGAGTACTCTCAACAATACTCCTTTGCAATGCGTTTTGCGGACCACATCAGCCGATCATTGCTCGTTTTTTAACGACCGTGATCACAACACGATGACGATCGAACAGAGTTGCCAAAAGTAAAATATTGCATACAAATAACTGATAATAAAATTTTACTTTGGCAACTCTGATAAAATGCAACAGCGCACTGGTTTTATGTATACATACTATAGTATAGAGAAATATTAGTTTCTTTATTCACGCAAATGCTAAATAACATAAGAATATTCGTAGTATAAAATATAAAAGTTGTATTGCCCCTCTTCATTTACTTTCATTTTAAATTAAATTCACTCCGATATTCTTTCCGACAACCAATTCCTCTTTAGTACTTTGGCATATGATCCTCTGTGGGTGCTCCAGGAGTACTACAGTGAAAGTACTTTGGAATGTACTCTCAACGTATGTACTCTATGGAATACTCACAAACAAAGCGAGAGTGGGATCACCTACTCCTCTCCTAGGACATCGCAATGTTAATTGGAGCACATTTTTTGTATGAATACAGATTAGATTTGGAGCAGTCCTATACTCCCAAAGGAGTATTCCTTCATTATTTATAGAGTACTCGCGTTTTTGAAGGGTAAATGGAGACAATTCAAAAAACTCCATCATAGCAATCATTCGGCATCATCCGCGAGTTACTCGCCACTCGTGCAAACTGGTGGCTCCTATTATAATTTGTCCTCTTTGATTTTAATACCAAAGAGGATAGATATAATAATAGCGTTACTCGTTATTTTTTAGGCATTTACTCGATGTAAACTGTGAGGTAGAATCGATACGCCGCCGAATGTCACGGCGCGGCGTGCGGCGGTGTTCGGCGCGTTACTATTTTTCTACTCTTTTAAAACTGTCTAGGCCATTCCGGTCTTGTCTTTACGTGTGAGTGGCCGTGCGGTGTCATCCTCTACTCGACGTCAATTTTCGGTCTTTTTTGCGTTGAGTGGAAAAATAAAATAGGCCTCAAGGTTGGCTGCTTTGCGTCCCTCGGGTGCTTTGGCGGAGTTAGAGATGCAATGCCTCCCTGACCAGGAGTTAGGGGCGGTTTTTATGCCTCCTAATAGGAATCAGTGACATTGGAAAATGGCGTGTGCAATAAAAAACCTAACCTATGTATACATACATACACAAACTAACGGAATATCTGGCGTGATGCCATAAAAATCAACGTGTTTTATATATGAACGGAACTTTTACCATAACGGGATACTGGGAAAAACATGACAACAAGCCATTATATTGAATTTTCAATATATATTAATAATTTCAGGCATGCTTAAACAACAAACCGAATATCATTCGTTACGATAATTAACGTTATAAACGAAACAAAGTCATTTCGTTTCGTTTATTAACGTTAAGAACGTCAAATTAACGAAATGATTTCGTTTCGTTTTTCTGCCATATCAAACGAAATCAAATCGTTTATGTTGATTATTAATTTCAAACTATGCTGCAAAGCTGATGGTGGCAGAGTCATTAAGGTGAAAGCATTAGCCAGCTGACTGCAACTTTTCTCATGATTTTGACAGTACGAACATTTCTCAGAGTATTTTTGACATTACACACCAACGAATTACACAAACAAACTACATGGAGTTTGTGTGTGTATGTCCGCTCGCTGTTACCACCTTACGGCTTCACCATGGCTATAGCATTGCAGCACAATTCGAACATAAAGTATCACGTTTTTGTTAACGTTTTTAACGTTAACGAAAGCTTTCGTTTCGGTTAAAAACGAGATACAATTTATCTTGATAATTTCTTTATCGATAATATTTCGAAGTGTTTCAGCGGAAACGGTGGAAATTTTTTGATAACGATTAGCTTAACGTTAGGTGCATCCCTGAATATTTTGTGCCTGGTGTAGTGCCATGACCAAAAAATTTCTTTTATACAAATAACGGAATTGAAAGATAACCTGGCAGTATAAGGGCGCCTTTAGCACCTTGCCAAACGAGCTTGCAAATGCAGTGTCAATTGAAACCACGACTGTATAGGCCATTATTGTCATCTAGAAAATTGGTCCGATATGATCGAAAGGGGTATCAAGGGAGGCGCATCACTGCCAGTTATAAAAATCAATTGCGAAATATAACACTTTCCTAACCATTCGAAAGTTATAAGATGTTTTTAAATGTCTTCAAGTTGTTAAAACGCAAGTTACCCAAAAAATGCTGTATTTTATATCCCGATTGGCTGAAAGAATAAGCGAAATCAGTGATGCAAAATCCTTTAGTAGGCTCCAGTGGTTTAAATTCTCCTTTGAATTGATTCTCAGCTCATACTAAGTTGCATATATATATCTTCAACACGTATGAAAAGGGTTGAAAAACCGCTTTATTTGCTGAACTAAACACTTCATCATTCAACACCCAAGTCTCTCGTTTGACATTTCTTAAAGTTGGCGGCCCTATCAACTAGTCCCTTGGAGTGAATCACATTGGATATAGCCTATCAAAACACTATGTTTAAATATGACCAACACGTGACGGCTTCTGTCACAAATGTGAATACGTAGGCACATTTTTTAACCAGGTTAGGCTTTTGTCCTTCGCAAGAACACTTAAAGTGGTGAATTAAAAGCTTTCTCTACTTACGTAGGGGATAGCCGAACTAGTCTGAAAACTGAAGGTGGTCATCCATAATAAGCTCTTATATCATAACGCCGGAAACGAAGAGTATTGAGGTCAATATGAAATCGTTTGCAAATTTAGTCTACATTTTAAGACTTTTATCCACGGTCCTTGTAAAGTTTAAATTATGTAGATGCGCCAGGGATTATACAATTTCCACTGATTATGTTATGCAATGATATCCACTTAGACTTATGATTTCGAGGGCGGCATCCTTGGCCGAATAGTTACTCCCTAACGTTTGAATGTGTTTTTTGGTGTAGCCCGAAGCATAGCACGACAAAAACATCCGTCTGAAAGTCTTCGGAGCTATACCTAGAGCTTCCAGAAAAGTAACGTCGACGAAGGTATGAGTTCGAAGTCGCAGTCCTATGGATTCTGTGCTGGTATATGGAATATGGGCCAGGATACGTGGTAGCGACTGGTGGTCGAGATTGCCACTATTCGCACGTCGGGAATTGTAGCTCTTAAAACAGCCGAAAAAACTGAAGGCGCCTTTGGCGCAATCAACAATAAGCCAGCATTGATACTAATCGTTAAAACTGTGCCACGAGAGTCATGACTGTTAGTAGATAATTTATAGCAACCGTAAGTCGCCTTTGTGCGTGACCAGCATGTAGCCACAAATGATTTAAAGAAATCGTGCCGACCACGGTTATTAGAGTTAGCCCAGAACATCTCCTTCGGTGAAACTACGCTAAAAAGTGTGACCATTTAAAGTATTTCTCCCTCTCTCCGCAAGGAGCTACTCCCGAAAATTTTGAACGATCCACGAGATTTTGATGCAAAAACCGCGGATTTTTCTGAATGGCCGAAACGTCGATTTTCTTAAATACATATAAACAAAACAAGTTAATGATATTGTTCCAGATCGTCAAACATATCATTGACGTCAGCAGCATGTTTCCATATTCATTAGTTGTGGACAATGTAATACTTTGAAGTCCAGCAATTCAATTCAGAGGTTTACGCCGATACATTTGTCGGCGCACCAGCCACGCCGCCGTCGCCGGTATATAATAGAGCCTACGCAGCCGCCGCCGCCGATTAAGTGACCGGCGTAAACCTCTACTGTGAGGTAGTCGCTACTTTTTTTTATGAGGGACATTTTTGAATTGCCTCCCATTTATCCATGCGGTGTATGCACTTTATGCAAACGTGATTTTTGGAAAGAGAATTGAATAATTCAAGCATGCTTAACCAACGAACCGATATCATTTCGTTACGATAATTAACGTTAATAAACGAAACAAAGTCATTTCGTTTCGTTTATTAACGTTAAGAACGTCAAATTAACGAAATGATTTTGTTTCGTTTTCTGCCATATCAAAACGAAATTAAATCGTTTATGTTCATTATTAATTTCAAACTATGCTGGCAAAGCTGATTGATGGCGGAGTCATTAAAGGTAAAAGCATTAGCCAAGCTGATTGCAACTTTTCTCATGAATTTTGACAGTACGAACATTTCTCAGAGTATTTTTGACATTACCACCAACGAACTACACAAACAAATTACATGGAGTTTGTGTGTGTATGTCCGCTCGCTGTTACCACCTTACGGCTTCACATGGCTATAGCATTGCCAGCACAATTCAAACATAAAGTATCACGTTTTTTTAGCGTTTTTAACGTTAACGAAAGCTTTTCGTTTCGGTTAAAAACGAGATACAATTTATCTTGATAATTTCTTTATCGATAATATTTCGAAGTGTTTCAACGGAAACGGTGGAAATTTTTTGATAAACGATTAGCTTAACGTTAAGGTGCATCCCTGGAATAATTACTTAAATAGAGTCGGAAAAATAAACACAAATACCCCATGAAAATGTATAGAAGACATTTATAAACATTTCGCCCAAAAAAAGTAGCGACTACCTCACAGTGTACATCGCGTAAATGCCTAGAAAATAACGAGTGACGGCTCTTATTATATGTATCCTCTTTTTTAATACAACAAAAAAAGCAGGCATGCTTAACCAACGAACCGATATCATTTCGTTACGATAATTAACGTTAATAAACGAAACAAAGTCATTTCGTTTCGTTTATTAACGTTAAGAACGTCAAATTAACGAAATGATTTCGTTTCGTTTTCTGCCATATCAAAACGAAATCAAATCGTTTATGTTGATTATTAATTTCAAACTATGCTGGCAAAGCTGATTGATGGCGGAGTCATTAAAGGTGAAAGCATTAGCCAAGCTGATTGCAACTTTTCTCATGAATTTTGACAGTACGAACATTTCTCAGAGTATTTTTGACATTACCACCAACGAATTACACAAACAAATTACATGGGGTTTGTGTGTGTATGTGCGCTCGTTGTTAGCACCTTACGGCTTCACCATGGCTATAGCATTGACAGCACAATTCAAACATAAAGTATCACGTTTTTGTTAACGTTTTTAACGTTAACGAAAGCTTTTCGTTTCGGTTAAAAACGAGATACAATTTACCTTGATAATTTCTTTATCGATAATATTTCGAAGTGTTTCAACGGAAACGGTGGAAATTTTTTGATAAACGATTAGCTTAACGTAAGATGCTTCCCTGAAAAAAAGAAATCTGTACGTATGCACGGTTGCCACACCATGTTTTCATTTGGGACCAAAATTCGTCGAAAAAAGGACCAAATCTCATAGAGATGGACCAAATTTTTGAAGTTTTAATTGGCTTATAAACAATTAGGCCAATCACGAATGAGTCGAATTCTTTGTAAAATTTTTAATTTCAGATTATGGTAAAGTACAAAGTCATACTCACTTTTATTCTAACAAAAAGCCTTATATAAATAATTGTTTTTTAGCGAAAAGCATTAGAAGAAACCCGTGCCGCAAGCCAAACTAGTTCAGTTTTTATTTACATGAAAGTATTATTTTTAAGCTAAATTTCTCCAGAGCTTGGTTGTATCAATTTTATTAAAAAATTAGTCCAAAAGTTAAAAAAAAATTGTTCTCATAGCTGGGTGCTCCAACTGTTTTATTTTTATACTCAGTTGAGCAGAGCTCACAGAGTATATTAACTTTGATTGCATAACGGTTGGTTGTACAAGTATAAAGGAATCGAGATAGATATAGACTTCCATATATCAAAATCATCAGTACCGAAAAAAAAATCGATTGAGCTATGTCCGTCCGTCCGTCCGTCTGTCCGTTAACACGATAACTTGAGTAAATTTTGAGGTATCTTGATGAAATTTGGTACGTAGATTCCTGCGCACTCATCTCAGATCGCTATTTAAAATGAACGATATCGGACAATAACCACGCCCATTTTTTCGTTATCGAAAATTTCGAAAAATCGAAAAAGTGCGATAATTCATTACCAAATACTCATTAAGCGATGAAACTTGGTAGGTGAGTTGAGCCTATGACGCAGAATAGAAAACTAGTAAAATTTTGGACAATGGGCGTGGCACCGCCCACTTTTAAATGAAGGTAATTTAAAAGTTTTGTACGCTGTAATTTGGCAGTCGTTGAAGATATCATGATGAAATTTGGCAGGAACGTTACTCTTATTACTTTATGTCTGCTTAATAAAAATTAGCAAAATCGGAGAACGACCACGCCCACTTTTTAAAAAAAATTTTTTTTAAATTCAAATTTTAAAAGAAAGTTAATATCTTTACAGCATACAAGTAAATTATGCCAACATTCAACTCCAGTAATGATATGGTGCAACAAAATACAAAAATAAAAGAAAATTTCAAAATGGGCGTGGCTCCGCCCTTTTTCATTTAATTTGTCTAGGATGCTTTTAATGCCATAAGTCGAACAAAAACTAACCAATCCTTGTGAAATTTGGTAGAGGCTTAGCTCCTAGGATGGTAACTGTTTTCTGTGAAAAAGGGCGAAATCGGTTGAAGCCACGCCCAGTTTTTATACACAGTCGACCGTCTGTCCTTCCGCTCGGCCGTTAACACGATAACTTGAGCAAAAATCCATATATCTTTACTAAACTCAGTTCACGTACTTATCTGAACTTACTTTGTATTGGTGTAAAAAATGGCCGAAATCCGACTATGACCACGCCCACTTTTTTGATATCGAAATTACGAAAAATGAAAAAAATGCCATAATTATATACCAAATACGAAAAAGGAATGAAACATGGTAATTGTATTGGTCTATTGACGCAAATATAACTTTAGAAAACAACTTTGTAAAATGGGTGTGACACCTACCATATTAAGTAGAAGAAAATGAAAAAGTTTTGCAGGCGAAATCAAAAGCCCTTGGAATCTTGGAAGGAATACTGTACGTGGTATTACGTATATAAATAAATTAGCGGCATATTTTGGTAGATATCTCGAAAACGCCTTCACATATACAACTAAGGGCCAGTCCCTTTTAAAACCCTCATTAATACCTTTAATTTGATACCCATATCCTACAAACACATTCTAGAGTCACCCCTGGTCCACGTTTATGGCGATATCTCGAAAAGACGTCCACATTAGAACTACTATCGTACAAAAAAATTCTAGAGTCACCCCTGGCCCACCTTTATGGCGATATCTCGAAAAGGCATCCACCTATAGAACTAAGGCCCACTCCCTTTTAAAATACTCATTAACACCTTTCATTTGATACCCATGTCGTACACAAAAATTCTAGAGTCACCCCTGGCCCACCTTTATGGCGATATTTCGAAAGGGCATCCACCTATAGAACTAAGCCCACTCCCTTTTAAAATACTCATTAACACCTTTCATTTGATACCCATATTGTACAAACGCATTCTAGAGTCACCCCTGGTCCACGTTTATGGCGATATCCCGAAAAGGCATCCACCCATAGAACAAAGGCCCACTCCCTTTTAAAACACTTATTGCACTTTTCGTTTACACCCATATTGTACAAACGCATTCTAGAGTCAACCCAGGTCCACTTTTATAACGATATTCCGAAATGCGTCCACCTATAGAACTTAGGCCCACTCCCTTTTAAAATACTCATTAACACCTTTCATTTGATACCCGTATAGCACAATCACAAATTCTAGAGTCACCCGTGGTCCACGTTTATGGCGATATCTCGAAAAGGCGTCCACATATAGAACCAAGGCCCACGTCCTCTTAAAATACTCATTAATACCTTTTATTTGATACCCATATCGTACAAAATAAATTCTATAGTAACCCCTGGTCCACCTTTATGGCGATATCTCGAAAAGACGTCCACCTATAGAACTTAGGCCCACTCCCTTTTAAATTATTATTAACACATTTCATTTGATACCCATATCGTACAAACAAATTCTCGAGTCAGGCCTGTCCACCTTTATGG
>JARSSU010046174.1:0-11320 GCA_029619165.1 Eurosta solidaginis
CAACCTTAATTTGCATGCGTATGCAGATGATATACAAATATATTTACAAATCTGGTAGTTTCGCGACCCTAAGCACACTTTGTGTCAAAGTAAATAATGACCTAACATGCGTGCAGTACTGGGCCAATAGTAATGGCCTTTGCCTTAATGCTAATAAATCCTTTGTATTACCTATTTCTAAGAAAAGGGCGTCGATGTACTAACTCCTGCTATATACATTGGTAATACTGCTTTACAAAATGTTAATAAAATCACGAATCTGGGTTTCGTAATTAACTCAGACGTAACTTGTGTTGACCATATGAACTCTAGTGTAGAAGTTCAAATTTAACCTTAAATATGAAAGAGAAATTTCGTCGTTCAAAATAACTGTGTCAGACCTTTATGTTGATAGTGTTCTTGACCGTTCTTTTTGGACGGAGCATTCTGTGGTGCAGTTGTACAAGAAAAAGGCCAAAAAACTCTATGAGCTCCACAGTGGGTACAGCAAAAAAGTAGTCAATGACTTATTCTCCCTAGTCGTTCATTACAAAATGTCCGTGGTTTACGATCTAAATTAAATACTTTTTTCTTAACAGTTTCGCTTTTACAGCGCACGTTGTTGCTTTACCGAGACTTGGTTAAAACCTGACAATTTACACGCTGAGCTTTTTCGAGCAACTACGTTGTTTACCGGCGTGATCGTATATCTAGAGCTGGCGGTGTTCTCATTCCTGTGGACTCAAGCCTTTCATCCGAGTTGTTGTTGTCGGACAACATATTTGTTATTGAGTTTATAGCAGTAAAGATTTCATTGCGATGTTTTAGCTTTTATATTGCTGCTCACATATTCCGCCAGGTCGAATATGTATGTTTACAATTGCCATAACATAGCTATTCGCAACTTATACTCTCAGTTGCGAGACAAAGATCGCTAGTAGTTCTTGATTTCAATTTTCCTCCGTAAATTGGGATTAGCTTGAGCGACTCAACACTCTGACCCTCACCTGTCAGCATGATTTCTTTAATAATATTTTATTAATACTTTAAATACATCACTCGTACAGATCAATAATGTTTTAAATTGTAAAAACAAGATTTTCGACCTGGTATTTGTGGATGAATCAGTGGGTATTGCTCTCAATCGTATTTCTCCTTTATCTTTTCCAGAAGACCCCGTGCATCCTACGCTTGAAATAGCAATTGATATTGTTCAGCCTCCTAAGGTGATGTGCCCTACAAAATTAAATCTCGATTCCGTTCAAGATGTTTTTATAGAGCAGACTTCATAAAACTCAGGAAATACTCATGACTGGTCGGATCTTTATTCGTGTAACGACGTCCACTCAGGGACTTTATTATTATGCGGTTATTCTTGATGGCTTCTTTGAAAGCTGTGTTCCCCCTCAATGTGTTAATGTTGGAACAAGTAAACCACCTTGGTTCACAAGACAACTTATAAGACTCATTAAATACATTCTAGGCTTTATACACGTTTCAAGAAATCAGGATCTTCTGCCGATTTTTCTAAATATTCAGTTGCTCGTTGCAACTTTCATTGTCTAAACCAACAATGTTATAAGTTATACTTAAGCAGTTGTAAATTTAAATTTCCAACAATCGAAAAAGATTTTACAGTTTCGTTAATTCGAAGAAGAAAACATCTGGTTTTTCCAGCTACCTTTTATTTTGGTTGCAGAATGCCAGTTCTGATAATGACATTGCCGAATATTTGCAGGATTCTTCAAGTCGACCTACTCATCCAAACGTTTTCAACCCGGTCAATACTCGTACAACTTGGAAAGTTTCAATTGTATTCCTAATCCAGTATTGATAAGAATACTGTTTCTTAAGAGACTTCTAAGTTTGAAACAATTTTTCTCCGGGTCCAGATGGTGTTCCTAGTTGTGTGCTAAAATCCTTGCAGCTAATTTATCTGAGCCAATTATCTATGGAATCTGTCACTTTTCCTTTGATTTGTAAGAAATCATTTATTATACCTTTGCACAAAAAAGATAGTAGGTCTAGTATCGAGAACTATAGAGGTATAGCAGAGCTTTCAGCTATTCCCAAAACATTTGAGCAAATAATTACATGTCAACTTCAACACATGTGTAGCTCTACATTATCGCCTTGCCATCATGGTTTTGTGCAGCGTAGATCAACCATACCAACTTGCTAGAGTTTACTTCTTTGTAATGGATGGATTTTTAAACAAAAGGCAACGGATGTGATCTACACCGACTTCAGTAAAGCGTTTGACTCTTTCAATCATGAGCTGTAGTTTACAAACTGGATTTACTTGGGTTTCCGAAGCATTACTTGTATGGCTCGAAAGCTCTATCGCGAATCCGACTCAAAAAGTTTTGTTCAAAAGAGTATTTCAAGGTTGTTTGATGTAACGTCTGGTGTGCCTCAGGGTAGTCATTTGGGTGCATTACTTTTTTCCTTGTTTATAAATGACTTACCACAAACTCTTATACATTCCCTAACTCTTATGTATGCGGATGATGTTAAACTTTGCTACTCATATTTGCCTTCGGAGTCTTCCCGCGTGGAGTTTCTTCAGGCAGACTGGATTCATTTCAATGGTGGTGTAATGCAAATTTACTAGTTTTGAACTGCTCGAAGTGCAAACTAATGACATTTCACCGAGTGAAGCCAAGTTTCACATCGTATAGGCTAAACAGCACGCCTTTGGAGTGTGTATCTATTATAAGGGCGTTCTTTTTGATCCAAAACTGACTTTTAGTACGCATATTTCATCAATGGTAAGCAAAGCAACGGGTATACTCGGTTTCGTGAAGCGATGGGCTAAGGAGTTTAATGATCCGTATCTGACTAAGACACTCTACACATCGTTGGTACGACCAATCTTAGAGTATTGTTCGTGTGTCTGGTGCCCAGGGTATCAAAACTTTATAAAGCGTATATTGAGTCGGTACAGAAGCAATTCACTATATTTGCCCTACGTGGTCTTAACTGGGATTCAATGTGCATTTGCCACCATATAGAAATAGGCTTCTCCTTATTAATCTGTCAACTTTAGAGAATCGAAGAACTTTACTAGAAGTAATGTTCATTCATAAGCTCATTATTGGCGAGATTGACTAATCTGATATTGTTAGTCGACTTAATTTGCTGTTCCTGTAGTACGTACAGGCACTTTGTGCCTTTTCATTTACCACTTTGCCGGCAAAATTTTGCCAAAAACAAGTAAGGAAGGCTAAGTTCGTGTGCCACCGAACATTACATACTCAGCTGAGAGCTATGGACAAATAAGAGAAAATCATGATGTAGGAAAATGAACCTAGCGTAACCCTAGAATGTGTTTGTATGACATGAGTATCAAATGGAAAGTATTAAGGAGTATTTTAAGAGGGATTGGGCCCATAGTTCTATAGGTGGACGCTTTCATGATATCGCCATAAAGGTTTATATATGTAAACCACGAACAGTATTCCTGCCAAGATTCCAAGGGCTTTCGATTTCGCCCTGCAGAACTTTTCATTTTCGTCTACTTAATATGGTAGGTGTCAGACCCATTTTATAAAGTTTTTTTCTAAAGTTATATTTGCGTTAATAAACCAATCCAATTAACATGTTTCATCCCTTTTTTCGTATTTGGTACAGAATGGCATTTTTTTCATTTTTCGCAATTTTTCGATATCGAAAAAGTGGGCGTGGACATAGTCAGATTTCTGCCATTTTTTATACCAAGATAAAGCGAGTTCAGGTAAGCACATGAACTAAGTTTAGTAAATATATATCGATTTTTGCTCAAGTTATCGTGTTAACGGCCGCGAGGAAGGACAGACAGTCGACTGTGTACAAAAACTGGGCGTGGCTTCAACCGATTTCGCCCTTTTTTCACAGAAAACAGTTACCGTCCTAGAGTCTAATCCCCTACCAAGTTTCACAAGGATTGGTAAATTTTTGTTCGACTTATGGCAGTAAAAGTATCCTAGAAAAATTAAAAGAAAAAGGGCGGAGCCACGCCAATTTTAAAATTTTCTTTTATTTTTGTATTTATTGCGCCATATCATTAGTTGAGTCGAATGTTGACATAATTTACTTATATACTGTAAAGATATTAAATTTTTTGTTAAAATTTGACTTAAACAAATTTTTTTTTAAAGTGGGCGTGGTCGTTCTCCGATTTTGCTAATTTTTACTAAGCATTCATATAGTAATAGGAGTAACGTTCTGCAAAATTTCGTCATGATATCTTCAACGACTGCCAATTACAGCTGCCAAAACTTTTTAATTCCATTATTTTAAAAGTGGGCGATGCCACGCCCATTGTCCAAAACTTTACTAATTTTCTATTCTGCGTCATAGGTTCACTCACCTGCCAAGTTTCATCGCTTTATCCGTCTTTGGTAATGAATTATCGCACTTTTCCGGTTTTTCGAAAATTTCGATATCGAAAAAGTGGGCGTGGTTATAGTCCGATATCGTTCATTTTAAATAGCGATCTGAGATGGGTGCCCAGGAACCTACATACCAAATATCATTATGATACCTCAAAATTTACTCAAGTTATCGTGTTAACGGGCAGACGGACGGACGGACGGACATGGCTCAATCAAATTTTTTTCGATACTGATAATTTTGATATATGGAAGTCTATATCTATCTCGATTCCTTTATACCTGTACAACCACCGTTATCCAATCAAAGTTAATGTACGTTTGTGAGCTCTACTGAGTATAATAAACCACTGCGTAACTGGTGTTCGCACTACAACAACTTGTATAACTGCATCAGCTTTGAATGTTGGTTTGCAGCGTTGCATAATTCATACACTCACGTCTGGCCTGATATTTTGTACTTTCTTTCATATTTATTTCATATTATTGTTATACTCAGCTGAGCAGAGCTCGCAGAGTATATAAATTTTGTTCGCATAACGGTAGTCCGTAACGGCATAACTAATCGAGATAGATATAGACTTCTATATATCAAAATGATCTGGGCGAAAAAGAAATTCATTTAGCCATGTCCGTCCGTCTCTCTGCCCGTAAACACGATTACTTGAGTAAATTTTGAGGTATCTTAATGAAATTTGGTACGTAGGTTCATGGGCACTCATCTCAGATCGCTATTCAAAATGAACGAAATCGGACTATAACCACGCCCACTTTTTCGAAATCGAAAATTTCGAAAACCGAAAAGTACGATAATTCATTGCCAAAGACGGCTAAAGCGATGAAACTTGGTAGGTGGGTTGACCTTATGACGCAAATAGAAGACTAGTAAAATTTTGGACAATGGGCGTGGCCCAGCCGACTTTTAAAAGAAGGTAATTTAAAAGTTTTGCAAGCTGTAATTTGGCAGTCGTTGAAGATATCGTGATGAAATTTGGCAGGAACGTTACGCTTATTATTATATGTGTGTTATATAAAATCAGCAAATCGGATGACGAACACACCCACTTTATTAAGTCAAATTTTAACGGAAAATTTAATATCTTTACAGTATATAAATAAATCATGTCAAACATCAACTCCAGTAATGATATGGTGCAAAAAATACAAAATAAAAGAAAATTTCAAATGGGCGTGGCTCCGCCCTTTTTCATTTAATTTGTCTAGAATACTTTTAATGCCATAAGTCGAAAAAAAAATTACCAATCCTTGTGAAATTTGGTAAGGGCATAGATTCTATGACGGTAACTGTTTTATGTGAAAATGGGCGAATCGGTTGAAGCCACGCCCAGTTTTTATACACAGTCCACCGTCTGTCTTTCCGCGCGGCCGTTAACACGATAACTTGAGCAAAAATTGATACATAATATCCTTACTAAAACTTAGTTCACGATACTTATCTTGAAATTTATTTTAAAGAAACTAAGAACACCAATAGTTAGCCGAGTAAAAGAGATTCCCTATTGAAGAAATTCTTTTATATTTATACAAAAGTTCTTACCTACTCATACATATTTACATTAATGCTTAATATTAAGTACATGATTTGATAATGAATCATAATGAATATCGGTGTGTCAGAATATGATTGTATTGACCTACATACTGTCAATATGATCCGCACACAGTTTGTTGGTGTGACTGACCGATAAATTGTACAGTTGGGCAAATGCAAATGGACTCTGAGTCCGTAAAATATGACGTTTGTTTTTATGTATATTAGTGTCATTAAAAGCATTTGAAATGAGGTGCATTCCAAGCAATGCTGTAATACTACACCATCCACCTTAGAAAAAGAGTCGTATATAATTGCCAGAAAATTGTATATGACTCTTAAAGAGACATAATCACCCACTTAAGGTTTGTTTGAGTTTACAAAATTTATTTGCTTTGTTCTCCATTGTAATTTATTACATAGCGGTTACTTGATATTGAGAGTGAAGAATATTGTTTACGTAGTCTTATATCCGTTTACATTTGCTTCACATGTGTGTGATTTTGTGGCTGGACTTTTCTTTCAATATAATATGGTTTTTTTTGCTGCATGTCTGGCCGGCCCACAGCTCATGGATGGTGCCAGGTTAACTGGCACTGTTGGCCAATATAAGAAAAAATGCAGAGGGCGACCTTTTATGTTTAGAGTTTAGGCTGTGGCCTAAACAGCTCATGTGCACACTTTTTATATGCTTTAAGGGAGAACGTATATATTTGGCGCCTTACTACATCCGGTCATCCCATCGTCATAAAAGTGTGCCATGCTGTTCCATTTTACTTTGATGATTTGAAATAATGACCATGTTTGTGTATGTGTTCCTTGTTTTTATTTACATATAGTTAAATTTAAATTGTTATGCTGACTTTGGTTTCTTTTTTTTGTTTGTATATATTGTGTGTATACTTATAATTATGAGTAAAGTGGAATGCTTAGAGTAAATTATTGTAAATTATTTAAGTAGACGTTTTAATACTGGTATAAGCCTATTTTTATGGATTACTATTTCTTTGATTTTGTTGTCCTATCACTATTTCTTATTCTATTAGGTATTAATGTATATTATTATTTTATTTCGTGATAATTTTTTACCTTATAATTTCCTTAATATCTATTATCTAACTTATGAGCTGCTTCTTCTCTAACTAACTCTCCTATTTATTTATTTAAAATGGTATTTCTAAAAATAAAGAGAATAATGTTTATATTTTTCTTTTATTTTCTTACCCTAGTGCCGTATACAATTCTTATAACATAAGGATTTTTTTTAACTGGTCATATAAAGAAGTATATCTTTAAATAATTAAGCAGAAATTTAGGAGATGTAACTGATGGAAGAGCGAGTCAGCTAATGTGTAACTGGAAGGTACAGTTGATGCAAAAATTTTACATATCTTTAAATGTTTCCTTTTCATTTTACAGCAATATCTTTGATCTTAATGTCATGCGATTTCTGCGGCGGCCACCAAGACAGAATCGTCATGATATTTATGAAGAATTATTTAACTTCTTACCGGGATTTGTCACTTTCGCAACCTCTGGGGGTTAGTTCATTATTAGACCTTAGAGAACTTGGGTACCTTTTAATTTATAAATTCGCCTACTGCAGTATATATTCATTATTTTCACCAATTTGTCCCTAAGGACAACTGCGTTTTCCTTATTTTCAAGTCCTTGATTTTCGCTTATTTCAGCCTGGTCGAATATTGTCCTAAGTCAATAACTTCCTCAACAATCAGGTTGCTTGAGAATTTTCTACGCTACCATTTTCTATCCGAAGATGAAATGAGCGCGACTAGTCTGTTGTTGCAAATTTATATAGCGTTTTAACATAGATATATGTTCTCTTTGTGACTTTTCTTCATCGTTTTTTTGTGTTTTGTGTTATTATTGTCTGGTTTTTTAGTATTTAGTGTTGCATATTTCCATCGTCCTAGAATTTTTCTATTGCTTCATGACTATCTTTGTCTTCAAAAATATCAGAGCTTTCTCAAGAGATTATGCAAATCTTGATTTGGCTATTGAATTAGGCGGGGCTTATGAAGCTGACTGTACTGTCAAGTGAGACATGTTGAAGGTACATTTTGGGTTTTCCTTAATTATTCATTGCTCTTCCTCCGTTTTGTTGGTTTAGGTAGTGGGTTGCACAAAAATAGTGTTTCTTAGATACGACCTGTGACGGGATTTAACTGGCTATATTTGTGCTTCATATAGTTTTTGAGCACCATAGCTATTGTAATAACAAATGGCATGAATACGCAAATTATTACAGCTAACCAACATTTGGGACGTTTGGAACGGTTTTCGTATCTGATTCTATTGGTGGTTCATACTTGATTATCCTGTCTCTGTTGTCTCAGAGCTTTCTTTCCCTGATTCATACCCTGCTATCATGATGCCTTGGGCTATTTTTTTTCCACCAAGACATTTTGAAACTTCTGTAATTGCTGTTCCTGTTTCAGTAAATAAGGGTAAATTCCAATAAAATTTCTTGATTTTATTTTCTTATATTATAAAAATTGCAAAAACTATTTTTTTAATTTCTAAAAATATTTTTATTTAGGTTAAAATTTTTAACATTTCAGCAATTTTATAATTTACTAGCTTAGTATAGTTATTTTCACTTAGAAAATATTTAAAAATTTTATTTATTCATAGTAAAAAAATTCAAACGCTATTATAATTAATTGTTTTGTTTTTTATCGCCTATTGATAAATGATTCAAGTTCGATTCGAGCTCAAGGCCAGAACATATTTTTTTCTAATATAATTATTGTTATTTTTAATTTTTCTAATTTGAAAAATTGTATTTTGTTTTTGGAATAGTAAGTAGAAAATTTTCAGACAACCTGCCATAGCTGCGCAGATAGATCCATTTCGAAGGGTGCTAAGCCTTCATCATCAGTACGCTTTAGGCACGCTGCGCCTAACCATTTAGCTATACAGCGGTGGTTTGTTTGACTGGCAAATTTGCTACTTCTATTCCTTTTACCAACTATATTATTCAGCGTTGCGCCATCTGGTGCAAATCACTGATAATGCTGGATTTTTGTTTATTGTCAATTAATTTGTTGACATTCCCAAGTGTTCATGGTTTATTAACAATTGTTTTTGTTTTTTATCGCTTAGAGCTTTTGAGCATTAGCATAGCTTTGCCTTAAACATGACAGTATATAAATTATATATATATATATATATATATATATATATATATATATATATATATATATCAACAAACCGCAAAATACATACCGACACATCACACCCATCCATATACATACATTTAGATAAGGCTACTTGTCTCAATGTATATAAGTTGGGCATCTTTGCGTAAAAAAAATGAGGATCGTTAAATGGGGCCCCACATTTTTAACGGCCGGAATTTTTAAATGTCCCCTCATATTTCTAATGAGTCCTAGACTTCACCCAAGCCGTTTAAAGAGTCCCATAGATTTCTAATTCGAGCGACTGCTCCCCAATCCCCCACCCCCCTCTTTTTCCTCGTCTACAAAAAGTACCAGTTGGACACCTGTTGTACCGCCCAACCCCCAACAACCCAACCCCCCACCCCACCCCCAACCACCGACCCCAACCCCCATTTGTCGTCTACAAAAAGGAGTCGATGGGCACTTGTAGTATCGCTTTTTTCTCGTTTGTAAACGGGCCTGTCGGGGCACCCGATCAGGGGCAGATTCTTAACTAAAGGTTATGTTAATATTGAACTCATGATTTTCCATTATTGAACATTTGTGTGACTATGCCGTTACATATGTTTGTTTGATTGTAAGTTTTTGTACACATGCTGTTGCTGGTCCATATATATGCATGTGAGAATTTCATAATTCCATTTGGGCTCCTTAAAATGGGAGCATATAGATAAATTATATTTTTTTAAATATGATATTGAACATTTGTGTGATCATGCCGTTACATATGTTTGGACATGGGAATTTTATTAAACCACACTGATAAGAAATGTGTAATCTAATTTTAACATGACATCTCATTATAGTAAGCAATGCGTAATCTACTTGCAACATGCCATTTCATTAAGCAATGCGTAATCTATTTGTGTGCGTCTGTGTTTCAGAAAGGAAGATAAGGGAATTACATTTGTTCAAAGTGTGCGATACACAGTTTTCGTTATGAACATGAAACGGCCGAGACAGTCTTAATTAGTAGAATGCCTGTACCCTCTAACAATTTGATTCTATCCAATTCTCCCAATTCCATTTTTTTCCTTTTAATACTTTCCTGGTCTTAACAAGATTTGGTAGTACAGTCATATGATTATTTGACGTGGGTTTTTAATGAGCGATCGAAAAAAAATCTGTTACCTATCAGTTGTTTATCTGATAAGAATCTGGAAATATGTTTACCTACCAGTTGTGTATCTGATAAGAATCTGATAATGCTGTTATCTACCAGTTGTGTATCTGATAATAATCTGATACATCTGTTACCTATCAGTTGTGTATCTGATAAGATCTGATAAATCTGTTGCCTATCAGTTGTGTGTATCTGATAAGAATCTGATAAATCAGTTACCTATCAGTTGTGTGTTATCTGATAAGAATCTGGTGTGGTATATTTCTTTTATAGCTGTATAAAATTATCGAACCCCTTTCGATATCGACCTCTATTTATAGGATCTGAGCCATCAATACATTACAATTATGAGCAGAAAGAAAAATACAACACAGTAACATGTGGTCAATTATGTTTAAAATTTTTATTTAATAAAAATAATTATATAAAATATAAATTGTTTATTATTATTTTTTTAAATGTATTACAGTAAAGTACTACCTTAAGGTTTCGAAATGTCCATAAGCATAAGTATCATATGATTTTCTCGTACAATTCGCTTATCATCCATATTGCTTAGAGCTACTTTATAAATATTTTGTGTATAAACCGTATGTAATTAGATCTAAATGTATACATTGATGCATTATACAAATTATTTTCCAACATACATTTTCTAAAATCACTTAAACTCAATGTAGAAGTTACACACTTTTTGAAATATCATCACGAATATCATTATAAAAATCATCAGTTTGAATATCATATATGAATGAATCGGTATCCATATAATTCAAAGCAATATTATTTTTATATTTCTCTTTGATATAATCATAATGAAAACTATACATTTTAAATTTAGAAAGTTCTAATACGGTAAAGCCAATATGTATCGGTTTATTGTACAGAGTTGACACTTGTTTCAATTGAATCGCTATTAAATTGTTAGAAAATTTGCTTAGACTATGGAAATTTGGTTTGCTATTAAGGCCCTAGCACCTAATTTTTCCTACCTCTTCCACCAATACTAGTTTCTCCCCAATCTTGTACTATTTAACATCTACTCTTTCATCTACATTTTCCATAGTTTTTTCATACACAGCATTATTCA